>ML357115.1:0-42450 GCA_005239505.1 Nicotiana paniculata | reverse complement strand
CATCCTGATAGAACATTTGTGAACTCAGTCATGTTTACCACTTGTTGTTATTTTCACTGTTATAACACTGTTTTGAAACTCTGAGAGGTATTTTGGGCTGAGTCCCGTGAGTTGAGATGAATTTTCCGAGTGGCTTGTGAGGATGACTGAGTTAGGCCAAGAGCCGACCATGTGAGGATAGTTATGGTTCGGGCTGCACGCCGTATCAATGTATATATTATATATTACATATGGATCAGACTGCATGCCGCATCAATATCGACTATATGTGGATCGGGCTGCACACCGCAGAAATATACATTATATATGGATCGGGTGGCACGCCGCATCAATATATATATTGAATCGGGCTGCACGCCACAGCAATATAGCGCTTGGGATATAGGAGCCCCTCCAGGAGTCTGTACACCCCTAGTGAGTGCATTCGACTATTATATGGATCGGCCTGCACGCCGCAGCGTATGTTATATGGATCGGGTTGTAGGCCGCAACTTATGTTATATAGATCGGGCTGCACGCCGCATCAATATACATTATATATGTATCAAGTTGCATGCCGCAACAGTTGTTACATGGTACCTGATGAGTGAAAGTGCTGAGTTTGAGCATTGACTTATGAGAGTCACGAGTGACTAAGAGGCTTGCCCGAGGGGGTTTATTTTTGAGCGACATTGTGCCCGAGTGGCTAATATTTTATGAAACTACTGTTTTCACTTTTCTTTACATTGAGCCTCTTTAATAAATGTTGACTAATGCTTTATACAAGTTTTAAACGGAAAAGCTGGAGTTTTGTGAAATCTTTGGTAAATGTGGACTCTTGACTGAATCTATTACCTTTACTGATACTTATTTTTATAAAGCTATAAATTTTAAATGCTCGTCATTGCACTAAAGGTTTTAGATACTTTGGTTACTTACTGAGTTGGCGTACTCACGTTACTTCCTGCACCTTGTGTGCAGATTCAGGTACCGGGGCAGAGCGATGGTTGAGCTATCCTATTTGGAGCATTGTTCGGAGATTGTGAGGTAGTTGTTCGGTGTCCACAAGCTACTATTTCTCCTTCCTACTCTGACATTTTACTTTACTTCTCAGACTTGTTGTAGTGTAGGATTTGTTTTAGATTATATCACCTCTTAGATGCTCATGACGGTTGACTCCAGATGTTGGGGCCGTGTTTAGATGTTCTAATCATTTTATTGTTTTGAAATGCTTATGAAACAGAATTATTATGAAAATTTGGATGTTTGATGTATTAAATGGGAAATCATTAAGTTATTTTCAGTGAATAGTCTAGCCTAGTATCACGATAGGCGCGATCACGGCCAGTTAGGGTTTGGGGTCATGACAGGGCGTATCACCTTAGGGTGCACTGATAGTTCTGTGAAAAAGAAAGGCAGATCTCTAAGGATGTACATCGACTACATACAATAGAATAAGGTGGAAAGACGCAAAAAAAAAAAACAAATCTCATATAGATGGCTTATTTCATCAGTTACAAGGAATCGCCACTTCCCAAAAGATTTATCCTAGGTCATGTTATCACCAGTTAGAATTAGAGTTGAAGATATTCCTTACACGACTTTCTAAATTTAGTACGAGCACTATGATTTTCTGTGCTACTAATTGTACTAGTCAATGATTCAGCTGCATTCATGGATTTAATGAATAGGTTGTTAAAGTTGTTTCTTGCCGTATTTGTTATCGTGTTATTTATGAATATATTCTTATAGACAGGAAGTACAAGAGGTTCACCTACGGATTATGTTGCAAACACTGCATGAACATCAATTTAATTATAAGTTCTTCAATTGTGAATTTTGGCTAGACGGTGGCATTCTTTGGGAACATTATATTTAAGAATGAAAATATGGTAGATTTTGATGAGATAAAAGTAGTTTATAAATGGGCAAGACCCATTTGTCCTAGAGAGACTGAGTTTTTTTTTTGGCATGACATTCCACAACAGGAATTTGTGTAGGATTCCTCTAGAATAGCAGCACCACTCAACAAGTTAACATCGAACATGGCTAAATTTGTAGAAGCCCAAGGCATGTTTGATAACCACACAAATTTTAGCTTATCCCAATAGTTTCTAGAGGATTCATGATGTTTTGTGATGTCTCAAGGGTAGGATTGATATTTTATCATGCTGAATGGCCATAGCTTGTGCTTCAAGAAAATTGAAGAAGCTCAAGTTAGATTATGCGACTCATGATCTGGAGATGGTCACACTGGTATTTCTTTTCAAGATTTGAAGACATTATTTATACGAAGAAACCCATAAGATTTATACATATCACAAGAGATGAAGTACATTTGAAACCAACAGAGATATAAATACTTAGCAATACCGATAAAGGAACTACTAAAGATATAACTATACTATTTTGTATTGTTAGGGAAATTATGGCTTATGCATTGAAAAAAAACAATGGGTAATTTGGCGCATATAGATCCTGTAAAGATAGTTGTGAACAAAGATATGCATAGACTAAAGGGTACACATATTAGATTCATTGTGAAAAATTAAAAAACAAACATTATTAGATACTGGTCAAACCTGATGTAGAGTGCATAAAGGCTAGTGAATATGCGAATGAGCGATTGTGCAAATACTAAGATGACGTCCTAGCTGGTAAACTCAAAGATAAGACTTTTTGAAGTGAGGGTTTTTTTCCTCTTTTCAACTAGGTAATGGATTATGTGTAGAAAGTAGATAGGTTGAGACATGTTATAGATTCTTGATGAAGCCCAACACTTCAAATACACGAATATGCACAATGACCTGAAGCAGTTGTGTTGGTGGATGTTTACCTTGAAAATTGTAATTACAATTATATTTGATTATGAGGTTCTAAAAATATGTGACTATTTTAATACCAGTTGTTTACTCAGTAGATGCTAAGTTTGAGGCGAGAAAAATGAATTATGAGGATGAGAGATTGTGCAAATACTAAGATGACGTCCTAGCTGGTAAACTCAAAGACATGACTCTTGGCAGTAAGGGTTTTTTTCCTCTTTTAAACTAGGTAATGGATTATGTGTAGCAAGTAGATAGGTTGAGACATGTTATAGATTCTTCAGGAAGCCCAACGCTTCAGATACACGAATAAGCACAATGACCTGAAGCAGTTGTGTTGGTGGGCGTTTACCTTGACAATTGTAATTATAATTATATTTGATTATGTGGTTCTAAAAATATGTGATCTGTTTTAATACCGGTTGTTTAGGTAGTAAATGCTAAGTTTGAGGCAGGAAAAATGAAATGTGCGAAAAGAACTAGATTGCGCAAACCCGGTATCGAAGAGGACAGTCTCGAGGGTGGTCAGGCAGGCCTTGAGGTCGTGCTCGAGAAGCTTGATTAAGGTATATAGATAACAATATAACAGTATTGTATGCCTTAAGGTTGGCTTATTTATGATCAATAATGAGTAATAAATGAAGAATAACTCAAGAACACAATAAATGAGAAGCAATACTTTAATGAGACAATTGTAGGGAATGTTTTTGTTAGAGAGCAGAGGATGTTCTTGTTCTTGTATCTAATATCATGTATGTTACAAAGTTACAAGGGTACCCTTCATATATAAGGGGGATATGAACATAGTACATGTGTAATTAATGCAAAGAGAGATGGCTGCTACAACCATTTAATGCCACGGTACGGGCTTTTACTACTTTGTGTGCTTTGTCAGCTTTAATCACATGCCTTTTGGGAGTTTCCGCCTTTTCATGTCGGCCCTTGATTTATACTGCCTCGAGGTTGAGGACCCTCGACGTAACCATCGATGCCGAGCTCGGGCCTTTGAACCTTTGTTTTCACTAAAATTGCCGTCAAATCGGGCTCTCCAATTTTAGACGTATACAGATAGTCCCCGCATTTCTTAGAATGAAGAGATAAGAAATGGTTTTGACCTTCCGCCCCTTCGACTCTCCTATTAGCACGTCAACCCCTTCAGCGCATTAAATGAGGTGATGCGAAAAGCTGTGTAGAGGTCGCTGTCAGCACAATTCTCGAGAGGCCCACGAACTGTCACATGTTCTATTTTGCTGCTTCAAGCTCACCCAAAGGACCCCTATAGATACTACAATCACTTGCCTTTTCTTAGTTTCACATCTTCTTCTTCAAACCATCAGATTTCATCTAAGTATTCTCTCTTCTTATCTTCTTCTTACTCATGTTTTTCTCATCTTCTCAATACAAAAAATGATAGCCACCATGGAAAAGACTTCCAAAATGGTTCCACAAAAAGAGGGGCTGCTACTACATCATGACCATCTAAATGCAAATCAAAAATCCCTCCTACCATCGGACAATGCATTCCTGGCCCTTTCGCCACCATTTCTGACTTTTCAATAGAAAAACCCCCTTCCACACCAGGTCGATGTGAGCCCATGTCTCGATATATAAGTCTAATATCAGATATTGAGAGGGTAAAAGTTGGCTGCCACTGGGGGGAGGCAGCCCGAGTAGATATCCCTACGCCCGGCGAACGCAAAGTCATGCACAAACCTAGCTTCCTTAGCGTTTATACATACCCCTTCACCTTAGGCCCCGTAGATTCTTCTTCCCCACCGGTTGATCCGGTGATTTTTGATTTTTTCCGCCAATACCGAGTGACACTCAGTCAGATCTATCCTTCTTTCTGGAGGATTGTATATATGTTTTGTCATATTATGAATATGGTCGAGGGAATTACCTTCACCCTAGACCATTCGATCAGATTATATAGCCCTCAACTTTTCTGTGGGGGCCTTATTAAACTACACCGCGGATCCACCAAGGCGTTCCTCACGTGTATCGATGAGGATAGAGATGGGGATGGATGAGCCGATTCGTCAGAATCAGAACCTCCCATATCATCCCTGCTGAAAGCATTCCTTTCCCGAAGGAGTGGAACATGAAACATAAGTACCTTCGACTCGAGCATGCTTTCACTGTCTCTTTCTCTTTTGACTGATTTTCTTTTAATTGTGCAGCCACTGTTTGGTTTTCCGGTGCGGTTCAGGACCTTCCGGGGTGGATCAAACATTTAGACTCTTCTTTCCCATACAAAAAATGCATATGGCGTGAGCTTTCCAAGACACGATGGCAGGCCAAGAACCATGGTACGTTCTTGTTATTACCGCTTTCATAATCTTTGTGAGAATTTTTGCTGATGATGCTTTTTAACGTAATATACTTGTGCAGGCCTTGGTGAAGGCGTGTTGATGAGTCCGCCCCCACCTGGTGAGGAAGAGGCCCCGAAGGCCACCAAAGATAGGAAAAGGAAGAAAGAGGCCCCGACGGGGTCCCCAAAATCAAAAAAAGTCAATGACTCGGAGGTCTAAGACCGATTCCACGGTTTTGTCTTCGACGGCCGTTGAGAGCCTGCGGAACAAGGAGGAGAGTGACAATTCCTGTACTTTGGTCCAAAGGGCAAAGGGAAGCCCTGAGGCTTCGAGGGTTGTTGAGTGGTCGCCCGCTGATCTTAAGGCGGGCGATGCGGACCCGCCGTTTGTAGAGTAGACCCTCGAGTAGGGTTTGGGTGCAGTCCCCGATACACTTATCGGACATGGCATATTTTGTGTTGAGGTGCTCAGGGGGAGTGCTACTAGAGCTTTCCGAGATAGGGAAGTAACCTCGATGGAGGCCAGCATCGCTGGTGGATTTCATTTGGGCCTGTCATTCTCTCCAGGGGAGATACGGGATGCTCAAGTTAGGGGTGTCCCTGGTCCAGAGAACTCTTGTGGAGAGGAGGAAGCATTCAGAGACTACTTCGAGGGGGTAGATGAGGAGACCGATGTTGATGCCCTAGTTGCCCTCGAGGAAGTCGAGAGGGTCCAAAAGCAGGTAACATTTTAGAACAATATACCTATTTTCTGATGTTCTATTTCCGTTTTCTGATTTCCCTTATCTGTATTGCAGGTCAAGAAGTTATATGACCAGGCCTTCTCCAAGTTTCAAGATGAGTTGGATCATCGTGGAGAGGTACTTGAGAAGATCATGGCGGGGTCAGTCGAGCTCGAGGCTTTGTGTGCTCGAAGGGAGGAGGAACTGACCAACCTTGGGGCAAGCTTGGAAAGAGCACTTCGGGAGAGGTCCGATTTTTCTGAGCAGGTATGCTAGTATCCACATTCTCACCTTTTAGATGTAATGTTTTGGTGTTAATTGACTTACTTTCTGCTTCTGAGAGTACGCGGAAGGATTCCCTGGTGGAGCGGCTTCGAGAAGAGTTTGCGGCCAAGGACGCCGAAGTCATAGAACTAGCTCGGTTGAATGATGCCGCTGCTTCGGAGAGGGGGGGTGCTTCGGGGGAAGTTCCTAAGATCTTCTCCGAGGTGCTGAGGAGGAGGCCGATGCCAGTGAATATGTCTCCTCGTACAAGAGGGATGTTGCTGCTGCCAACGCCCGGGCAACGGAGATATATGAGAAGGCTGAGCTGAAGCTGACTCAGGCGATTGCCTATGCTCGTGCACAAGCCAAGAGGCTGACACTCGAGGAAGTGAGCGCTAGAGGTGTTGATGTCTCTGCCGAGATTGAAGAGGCCAGGGCCCTGGAGATGACTTGATAATGCCGAGCAGATCAGACGAGGGCTCCAAAAGCGGCTCGGACAGCGGTGGAGACATAGAATAGTTTTTCTTCCTTTTTTATGTGGGATCCTTTAGGGGAACTTTTGTAAAGAACACTTTGTAAATATAATTTTTGGTAATAGAACATTTTTTGTCATATTTTGTATAAAATTAGTTCCGTAACCTTTTCCCCACAATATGACTTTTATGCTTCGATTGTTTGCTTCCTCGAAACTCGTACTTGCAATAGTATATTTCCTCGAGATCGGGCACCTTATCGAGGCTCGGTCGGCCTGTGAGCTTTGATTCCTTGAACCTCCTATGACGGTATTATTCATGCAACATGACCGTGAAGTGACCTAGGTGGCCCCACTGATACACTTCCCCAGATGCTATGACGACCTGTAGAAACTGACTGGCCTTTAAGGCAGTTGGTTGGCCATCTTTTGTTCTATAAATGTTCTTGCTTCTCCTTCATTCTAACTCTCGCACTTTTGCAAAAAACCTCAGTTTTCTTTCAAATTTCTCATTTCCTTTCCGTCTTTGAAAAAATAAGTTCTTTGAGTAACTACGCTGTCGCGCCCAAATCCGTTCACCAAGAAGAGGAAATTCTTCCTCTACCCCTAGCCTGGCCGCTGGCGTACCGACAGCGTATGGCGAGCTGACCTCGTACTGTTTTGCTATGTAAAAGGACTTTGTAATAGAGAAACCCTATGATGCTCCGGGCCATCGAGAGCATGCCTCGAGCTTCGTCGATCGATAGAAGAAGACCACCTCGAGGCCGTGAGGAGACACTGCGGCTGGGGGGAAAATGTGGTGTTGCAGATACCCTTTCGAGATGAAAACATCATGACCTATGTAGAGGGATTCTTGACCGTGTACACGTACCCGTTTACATTGGGACCCCTCAATGGACTTGTGGTCGTGTTCTGTAAAAGGTACAGAGTCACCTTGGCGAAAATTCATCCGTCCTTTTGGCGGATAGTCCTGATGATGAGGTATTCCACTCAAAGGGATTAGCTTGAGTTTACCCTCAGCCATCTCATTAGGTTATACCGGCCTCAGCATTGTCCAGGCCTGATTGCGCTACGATGTCGGTCCACGAGGCCTTTTATTGCCACTTATGATGAGGACCAAAACGGGGGATGGATGAGTCTATTTATTCGAGTGAGGACTGTCGACGTCATTCTAGTGAAGTTCCTACCTTTTGCCGAAAAATGGAACTTCAAACATAAGAACTATGTCGTGCCTTAGTGTCTTTTGTTATTATCAACTTATAAGAGTATTTCTTTTTCTCTTTTTCAGTGGTCCCGCGGATGCTCGGGGATGTCCCCGATCTTGCGTACTAGACTCGGAAGTTGGCAGTTTCCTTGACATATGACGAGTGCAAGTGGCGTGATCTTTTTAGGGGCAGATGGGAATCAAAGCAAAATGGCATGAGTCGTGTGGTATCCCTTTTGATGAATGTTTCCTTTCGTGTGTACTAACTCTGATGCCACAAGTGCTGGTGGGTTCTCTAGAATGAGGCCGTGTCCCCTCGAGGAGAATGAAGTCCTGGGGGAGAACAATAATCGAAAAAGATCCTCTATGGATGCGGACATTCTTAATGAGGCGGGGCCTTCTCGGAGGCATAAATGAGAAGCCGTTGCTGAGGAGAATTTTATATACGTCGGCCATTCTGCGGACGTCGGCTCCCCTTGTGTGGATGATTCTTTGTCTACGGCTCGGGCCAGGGGCCCTTCCGAGGTTTCCGGT
The DNA here is from genome assembly GCA_005239505.1 of Nicotiana paniculata. Lineage (NCBI taxonomy): Eukaryota > Viridiplantae > Streptophyta > Magnoliopsida > Solanales > Solanaceae > Nicotiana > Nicotiana paniculata. The sequence goes on along the minus strand of ML357115.1, from coordinate 34,142 downwards.
TCTTCCAGGCCTGGGACCTCTAATTTTGAAGAAGAGGTTCCCCGAAAGAGGAAGAGCAAGAGCCCTCCACCATCGTTTTCTTCTGCCCTCGAAGGTACTTCGAGGAATGCTAGCGACCAGGGCCCCCCGGACCAATTGAGGTTTTGAGTTGGCACACCCCTATTAAGAGCGGTTCAACTGGGCCCGATATCGGTGGATGCATTTTCATCTTTTAAGGAGGCCCAACGACTCTGTTCCGAGGTGAGTTCGGATTGGCCTCGCTGTCTTTTCGGTTATGAATCTTCATTCTTTGAACCAAAGGTTTTCTTTTGCAAATTTTTGACAAACTCAAGGCCGACTTGCTTCGCTGTGAGGCCCGATTGCGGGAGGCCTTGGCTAAGAAAAGATCTCTCAAGCTCTTTTTTAATGAGAAGACAAAAGAGTTGATACATCTTCGAGTGGAGATGCATCGGAGCCGGACTTATGAAGGAAAACTCGAGCGCCAAGTAACCCTTACCCTGCAGGGTATGTGTCTCCTTTCTCTCTTTCGGGAACTAATGCTTTGGTTCTTCAGTTTTAGGAAAAAAACAAAAGCGTTGGAGAGCCATTGGGGCGAGGTCGGGCAAGTTAGTGTGATGACCCAAAAGGTCATCTCTTTTTGAAAGTCAAAACTATGTTTTGAGGCCTTGAAAACCTCCTTTTTGTCTCACCTCGTGTTGTGTGCGCAGCCTGGGCGTGTATCCAGAAAGCTTTTATATGAAAAACTGAGAAAAATGCTAATTTTGCTTTTAAAATTGAATTTAAGTTGACTTCGGTCAACATTTTGGGTAAATAGACCTGGACCCATGATTCGACGATCTTGGAGGGTCCGTAGGAAAATATGAAACTTGGGCGTATGCTGGGAATCGAATTCCGAGGTCCCAAGCCCGAGAAATAAATTTTTGAAAGAAATTGTTTAGCTTAAATTTATATGAGTTTTTTGAAATTTTGGCTATATTTGAAATTGATGGTATCGGGCCCGTATTTTGGTTCCAGAGCCCGGTACAGGTTGAATATGATATTTGAGTTATGCCTGTAAAATTTGGTATAGAACGGAGGTCATATGACGTGATTCAGATCCGTGGTTGTAAAATTTGAAAGTTTAAAAGTTCTTGAGATTTATATTTGATTTTGATGCTAAATTCGTCGTTTAGGATGTTATTTTCGCGATTTGATCGCACGTGTAGGTCCGTAGGATGTTTCTGAGGTTGTATGCATGTTTGGCTTGGAGCCCCGAGGGCTCGGGTGAGTTTCAGATAGGTTTCGGGGTGTTCAGACTTAGGAAAACACTGCTGGTGCAATAGTTATGGTGTGCCAGCACCTGCGAGCCTAGGGCCGCAGGTGCGAGATCGCAGGTGCACATTTTAGGTCACAGGTATGGTCCAGCCCGGCATCCCATCCTCTCGCAGATGCGGACGAATTTCCGCAGAAGCAGATCTCTTTCCACAGGTGCGGCCCCTAGTGGGCCTGTTCATTTCTGCAGAAGCGGAGGATTTTCTGCACCTGCGCAACCACAGGTGCGACCCAAGCACCGCAGGTGCGAGGGTCGGCCAGTGAAGTTTTTAAAATAGAACTCTAGCCATTTTCTTTTCAAATTTTCACAAAAGTAGAAGGCCTAGGGCGATTTTCTCAAGAGTTGTTCTTCCCAAAATCATAGGTAAGTACCCATTAACTATTTTCTTTCAAACATCCAATGTTTTTCATCAATTTTTATCAAAAATTCAAGGAGTTTAGTGGTAGAACATTGGGGATTTGGGTAGAGTTAGGGGTTTTGTATAAATTGGCATTTAGACCTCATTATGGGGTCGGATTCTGAAACAAATTACACATTCGGGCTCGTGGGCGTATGGGTAATCGGGTTTTGGTCCGAACTTCGTATTTTGACCAAGCGGGCCCGGGGTCGATTTTTGTCTTTTTGGGAAGAATGATAGAAAGCCTATAATTAAGCATTGGGGTTGAATTATTTAGCACTTATTGATGTTGGTAAGTTAAATAAGTCTAGATACAAGTGAATTGGAGGCGAATTCTAAAGGAAAAGCGGTAATTGAGGCTTGAGTTAGGTCGTGGAATTCGAGGTAAGTGTTTGGCTTAACCTTAGTTTGAGGGAATATGTATTGTGTCTTATTTTCTACGTGTTAGTATAATGTGCAACGTATAGGTGTGGTGACGAGTATCTATACGTTGTTGTCAAACATGCAGTGAGTCGAGTATTGTGATTTATGTGATTTTTTTCATTAAGCATTACTTGAGTTTAATTTGACAATTATCCATGTAGGTGGTGTTTTCTTTGGTATTGATCATTATTGAGTATTGGTTAAAGCTGAGAATTACTACGTGAAATTTAGTAACTAGGTGAAATTGGTTATAGTTGTTTTCCCTTGCCGGGATGATATTGATTCTACCGTTGACTCCCTTGTCGGGACGTTATGGATTTATTATTGTGGTTTGTATTGTTGATTTCCTTGTCAGATTGTTGTTATTGATTTGTTTGGGTGAGGAAGAGTGTAAAGAACAAAGGGTGATGTCGTGTATGATATTGTGAGAGAGGGTAAAAGTACGAAGGGTGATGCCGTGCCAGATTATGATATTAAAAGAACGAAGGGTGATGCCGTGCCATTTCTATTGATTTATTGTGAGGATGAGAGTAAAAGCACGAAGGGTGGTGCCGTGAATTCTATTTATTATTTGGTTAGGATGAGAGTAAAAGCACAAAGGGTGATGCCGTGCACTTGTTTTTGTGCTGTTACTTATGTTGTTTAAACTGATATCAAATTTGTTGCTTTACTTTGTTACTTCCATTATTTGATATTTTCTCCCCTCAGCATGTTGCTCTTTCTTTGTATTTAGCTACTTAATTTGTGTTGTTATTATTTTCTCCGTATATGATTAAACTGCACAGGTTTGATTGGTTTTCGTGTCCTAGCCTCGTCACTACTTTGCCGAGGTTAGGCTCGACACTTACTCAGTACATGGGGTAAGTTGTACTGATGCTATACTCTGCACTTTTGTGCAGATCCTGGTACAGGAGCCTATGGACCTTAGAGTGAGGAGGCTGCCTTCAGCCCATTTGGAGATTCCGAGGTAGTCCTGCAGGCTTCCGCAGGCCTTGGCGTCCCCTTCTACCTTATTTCGATTATGTTCTTCTTTATTCTAAGATAGATGTATTTATTTTGTTTAGATCTTTATATGTAGTATTCATAGATAGTCCGTGAAGTTGTGATACAAAATTCTGGGTTTAGTATTATGATTCTCGTAATGGAATATAAACGAGTTCTTAGACTTTTTTTATTTCGCACTTTTATTTCCGCTGATTTGTACATCACCTGCTGTCTGTTAAAAATAAAAGAATAAGGTAAATAAACATCAACGTTGGCTTGCCTAGAGGGTTCAATTTTAGGTGCCATCACGGTCCCGACTGTGGGAAATTTGGGTCGTGACAGCTAGGTCCGAATGTCAAGTGTTGAAAGCGCAGGTAGGCGTACATGTTGCGGCCCAAAGGAATGCTTTTGCTAAGGCTGTTTCCATTGAGATACAACTTCGCAATGCCCAGGAATATTGTTGAATTCAGTCGACCAGGATTGCCAAGCTCGAGGATGATCTTCTAAATATGAAGGTAGAGGTTGTGGACGCTCGAGCCGAAGCTGAGGTAGTTTGAGCGAAGGACGATAAGAAGGTGGCCGTTTACTTGGACGCTATCGATGCACGGGCTGAGCTGAGAGGGGCTTTCAATAGACAGAGGAGGGGCAATGAGAATACCCGATGCAAGTCCCAGAGGGAGACCCTCGAGGAGGTACATACTAGGGGCTTTGACCTCTCGGAAGAGATAAAGCAGCCTGAGGTGGACGAGACTGATGCCATGTTTTTCCTCTCTTCTTGAGCTGATGCTGATACTTGAAGGCCGCCGTGGGAGCTGGTCCCAAGAGTAGAATAGATTTTCTGCTTTGTTGTTTGCATAAGACTTATGTGGGAGCGTTGTAAATATGTATTTGTAATACACATAAATATATATATATATATATATATATATATATATATATATATATATATATGAAATATTCTTTGATCTGATTTGCCTGTTTGTAGTTGGTCCGGCGAATTTGACTTTGGGATGAAACACTTGGGTTATAAATTGGCCCTGGGGCTCTCTAAGGTGGCGACTCGGGCTCTTATGCTTTTTTGGCCTTGAGGCGCTTTAGTTAACCGTATCGGGCTTAGTCTCTGAGTTAGGTTTCGACTCGAGCTCAACGGCCCTCAGGTTTTCAAATTGGCCCTCGGGCGCTTTTTGTCAGTATGACCCATATCTGGAGACTCGGTCTCTTACACGTAAGGTCGATATGACTTTTAATGTAACGGGCGACTCAGGCTCTTACGCTATTTTGGCCCTGAGGCGCTTTAGTTAACCATATCGGGCTTAGTCTCCGAGTCGGGTTTTGACTCGAGCTCAACAGCTTTCAGGTTTTCAAATTGGCCCTGAGGCAATTTTTGTTGGTATGACCTATAACTGGAGACTCGGGCTCTTACGCGTAAGGTCGATATGACTTTTAATGTAGCTACGACTCGGGATATTATGCTTTTTTGGCCCTGAGGGGCTTTAGTTAACCATATCGGGCATAGTCTCCGAGTCGGGTTTCAACGCGAGATCAACGGCCCTTAGGTTTGTAAATTATCCATGAGGCGCTTTGTGTTGGTATAACCCGTAGCTGGCGACTTGGGATCTTACGCATAAGGTCGATACGACTAGCTGGCGACTTGGGCTCTTACGCTATAGGTTGGTACAACCTTTAATGCAGCAGGCGAATTGGGCTCTTACGGTTTAGGTTAGCACAACCTTTAACCGGTTCTTTTTGAAGGTTTTTCGAAGTAAATGAAGGCCTGTGATTTTATGGAAATAGTCGGACGTCTCCGAGTTGTGTTAGATTGGCCGGAGCCTTATGACGGTGGTCATTGTGTTTGGTCGTAGCCTTTTAGTCCCCAAGTGAGATAGCCATGGCATCTATATCGAGGGTATACCATTTGGGTCTTACAAGTTTGATATATAGCCTTGACTTTTATATGGGGTTTATGCCTGTTTTAAGATTTTACTAATTTGTATGTTGCCTCGTAGAGGGCTTATGCTGTTGATATTGCCTCGTGGAGGGCTTATGAGTCACAATTTTCCTGCCCTGAGGTCTTACGGCTTCGAGTTTTATAGCATGATGAACCGACTGTTAGGGATAGTCCCCGAGTCAGAATTGATGTTGCCTCGAGGAGGTCTTATGAGCTAGAAGTTACCTGCCCTGAGGTCTTACAACATCGAGTTTTAGTGACTTGGTGGAGCGGCTGTCGAAGACAATTCCTGTGTGCTTGCTAAATTTTTGGCCCTGGGGCTGTATTTTGTAAAAACGGCAAACTTCTTTGATGTGCGAAATGTTTGATGATAGAAGATACTTCTATGATTACTTGGTACAAGTATACATGTTTTTTCCATCGAGGGTTCGATTATTCTACACGGACATGGTTCATTCAACCATTTGGTCCGATACATCATTCTCCTGTCAAGACCCCCTTTGGAATATTTCAATGATCTCTTGGGGGGATGCCCCTCAGTATTCGAGGTTGATGGAGAGAAGCCTTGAGTACTTAGTGAGTTCTCCTTAGGTAGCATATGGAGTTTGCCTAGTTAAAAACCTCGCCGGTAAAACCCTTTTGGGATAAAATCCGATGTGAGGGAACAAGAGTACAACGCATGCTTTTAAACATAAGGCCTTAGAGCTAGGGGTGCTTTGACTCCTTTCAATCGAACGCCTGCACGCAGGTTAGTGTATAGTGTGAAAGGAAAAAGGATAGGATTATACCTTAGCTGTGATGGCGCTCGATCCTCAATTCACTTTGGTTATTAGTTCCGAGGATGCGGAACGATCATTTGTTTCTTCCTACGAGGATGTAGTTTACGATTCTTGCTTAGCGGTTTTCTTGTGTAGAAGGTGTCGGTGCCACATCATGCTGCGAACATTTCTTTTGTTGTGTGCTACTCTCCATACACTATTTTTAGTCCATCCTTCGTAGGAAACTTCATAATTTGGTGAAGGGTTGACGGTATCACCATTATATTGTGGATCCATGGCCTTCCAAGTAATGCGTTGTACCTTACGTCACCTTCGATGACATGGAACTTGGTATCCTGAATTGTGCTAGCCACGTTGACCGGGAGGATAATTTCTCCTTTCGTTCTTTCACTTGCCATGTTGAACTCATTGAGGACTCGAGAGGCGAGTATGATCTGGTCGAGAAACCCGAGTTGCTCTACTACCCTCGACCGAATTATATTGGCCGAGCTACCTGGATCCAAGAGGACACGCTTAATTTGAAATTTATTGAAAAGAAAAGAAAATACCAGTGTGTCATTGTGAGGTTGAGACAAGGTCTCGATGTCCTATTCCCTGCACGAAAGGGCATCTTCAGGTATGTAGCTCAGAGTTCGCTTTTTCCTGGTGATAGATACTTTGGTCTGCTTAAAAATGGGTCTCTGAGGGATGTCGACTCCACCAATAATCATGTGGATGACATGTCGTGGTTCTTCTGTTTCATTTTTCTTGATTCCCTCTCTTTCCCGAAATTGATTTTTAGCTCGGTCGCTGAGGAATTCTCGAAGGTACCTTTTGCTGATTAGTCGAGCCACCTCTTCTCGCAGCCGTCTGCAACCTTTGGTCCTGTGACCATGGGTATCTTGATATTCGCATATCAAGTTGGGGTTCCTTTGTGAAGGATTTGATAGCACCGGTCTCAGCCACCTGGTGTCCCTGATCTTGCTAATGGCAGATATGATGTCTGAAGCATCAATGTTGAAGTTGTACTCATATAGCCGGGGTGCCTCTACCGGCCCTGCATGCTTGTCGAATCCTTCTTTGCTCACGATTCCCCGAGGATTCTGTCCTCGGTCCATCCTTTGGTCATTTCGAGGTACATTACGCCTCGGGATGCTTCTCCGATGTTCTACGCACGGTTGATACCTTTCTTTGTTTGGCCTTGGCTCTCTTTCTAGAAGCCTCGATTCCTCTTCTAAGTCTCTGCTAGGATATACCAAGCCCGAGGGGGCTTCCAATTAGTCATCCTCGACCTTGATCTTCGATTGATACCTGTTGTGTACATCCGCCAAAACTATGGCGGGATACTCGATTAAATTCTGCTTCAGCTGTTTCGAAGCTATCGAGCTTCGCTCATTCAATCCCTGTTTGAACGCTTGCACCGCCCAATCGTCAGACACTGGTGGTAATTCCATTCGTTCTAGTTGAAAGCGGGACACAAACTCTTTTAGAATTTCATTCTCCCTTTGATTGATTTTGAAAACATTAGATTTTCTTGTACGGAGCTTGATGGCACCATCATGTGCTTTGACAAAGGAGTCCGCCATCATGGTAAATAAATCTATCAAGCTCGGGGGAAGGTTATGGTACCATATCATGGCCCCTTTGGATAGTGTTTCTCAAAATTTTTTCAATAGAACAGATTCAATCTCTTAGTCTTTCAGGTCATTTCCTTTCATAGCACAAGTGTAGGCAGTGATGTGCTCATTATGGTCCGAAATTCCGCTGTACTTCGGGAGATCAGGCATTTTGAATTTCTTCAGGATAGGCATCGGAGTTGCACTTGACGGGAATGGCTTCTGTACGAACTTTTTTGAGTCTACACCCTTTAAGATCGGGGGTGCGCCTGGGATTTGATCAACCCTTGAGTTGTATGTCTCCATCTTTTTGTCGTTAGCCTCTATCTTCTTCTCGCCCGATTCAATCCTTTTCGCGAGGTCTTCGAGCATTTTCATAATGGCGGGGTCGGCTGCTGACCCATTATGCTTGATGTTTCCGGTGCATGTTCGACTCGGGGAGCTATTTCTGGCGGTGCTGTGCTCGGGGTTCTCTGATGGCTTTGTAGCTGAGCAATAGCCACTTGTTGTTACTGCAACATTTCAAAAATAAAATGAAGGCTAACTTCCCTTCCCCTTTGAGCAGGTGTTCTCTGTGCTTCACGCTGGTCTCCTTCACGTACGCCCCCGTCTGTATGAGAGCTCACATCGACATGTTGGGCATTGCGCGAGCCTTCATCGACAGGAATTTGCATTGGTGCCCTTTCAGGGTTTTGCGGTGATACACCGGCACCTGAAGCAGTTGCGCCATTCTCTCCGTGGTCCTCAAGACCGTTGCTTTTTTGTGCGTTTACTGAGTTAGACATTTTCTGACCTGAAATAAAAGATTCTTGGACAAGAAAAAGTGTGAAGAATAACTTCTGTTTTTGGAAAACCAACACTAAAACAATCACTATTATTTTTAGCCCCACGGTGGGCGGCAAATTGTTTACCTGGAAAATGGTAATTACATTTATATTTGATTATGTGGTTCTAAAAATAAGTGACCTATTTTCATACCGCTTGTTTAGGCAGTAGATGCTGAGTTTGAAGCGAGAAAAATGAAATAAGTGCGAAAAGAACTAGATTGCGCAAACCCGGTATCGAAGAGGTCAGTCTCGAGGGTGGTCGCGCAGACCTCGAGGTCGAGCTCGAGAAGCTTTATTAGGGGCTATCGATAAAAGCATAACAGTATTGGATGCCTTAAGGTTGTCCTATTTATGATAAATAATGAGCAATAAATGAAGAATAACGCAAGAACACAATAAATGAGAAGCAATAATTTAATAAGACAATTGTAGAGAATGTTTTTGTTAGAGAGCAGAGGATGCTCTTGTTCTTGTATTGAATATCATGTATGTTACAAAGTGACAAGGGTCCCCTTTATATATAGGGGGATCCCAACATAGTACATGTGTAATTAATGCAAAGAGAGATGGCTGGTATAGCCATTTAATGTCACGGTACGGGCTTGTACTACTTTGTGTGCTTTGTCAGCTTTAATCACATGCCTTTTGGGAGTTTCCGCCTTTTCATGCCGGCCCTTCATTTGTACTGCCTCGAGGTTGAGGACCCTCGACGTACCCCTCGATGCCGAGCTCTGGCCTTTGAACCTTTGTTTTCACCAAAGTGGCCGTAAAATCGGGTTCTCCGATTTTAGCCGTATACAGTGGGAAAGAAATTTTTCTAACTTTATTTATAGTTATTTAACTAGTCGGCAGGATAAGGTTGAACGTCAATGACCCTAGGGCCTACTACATTAACTAGAGATTCAAGAGTTCAACCACGAAAGAATTACCCTATATCTTGTGACTGGACTACCTTGAAAAGTTATGACACTATGTGGCTAATTGTAGACATGAATACAAAATGACACACTTCTTGTTGATCAAAACTAAATACGATGAGGCAAGATATGTGTAAATATGCATGAAAGAAATTTTTGACTTCACGAGATTCCTGTGTCCATCATCACCGGCGAGGGTTAAAATTCACCTTACAATTTTAAAATTCTTTCAAGAAGTATTGGGTACACGAGTAGATCTTAGTATTATATTTAATCCATAGACAGACAGGCAGTCTAAACATACTACACAAATCTTGGAGGACATGTTGATAGCTTGAATATGGTTTCTGAGATAGCTTTCAATTATAGCATTAAGATGCAATCGCATGAAACGTTGTGATGATGTCGCTCCCTTATTAGATGACTAAAAATAATGGGGCTAAGAAATTGGATTCAAACTTAGTACTATAAGAAGCTATTGATAAGGCTCAATTAATCTGAAATATATTACTTACCTCCCAAAACAAAAAAGTCTTGTGCAAATAAGAGAAAATAAAAGACTTAGAATTTACAGTTAGGGACCGAGTGATCATACGAGCCTCCCTTGTCAAAGACGTGATGCAATTTAGAATAAGATGGATGGTAAATCCAAGGTTTATAAGATTATAAAGGATACTTGAAGGGATGGAAGTTATTTTTTTTCTATCTAGTGTTCCATATTTCGATTCAAAACAAATTGTATATTGGACTCTTCTCATATGCTTGAAGTACCAATATTACACAACTTGATGAGAAGTTAACTTACGATGAAGAGCCGATGGCTATTGTTGACATACAAAGTAATAAAGATACGAACAAAAGAAAATATGTTCGTGAAAGCCTTATGGAGAAACCATACGGTTGAAAAAGCTATACATAAAGTAGAAGATACTATGCGAGACAAGAATTGTCATTTATTTCAGTTTACAACCATGTACCTGAGCTAAATTCGGGGACCGAATTTCATAAGGTGAGGATAATGTAATACTCCACATTAAATAAGGTTATTTAAGTAACTAGCTTAAAAAGGAATATAAAGTGGGTCTTATCCCACAAAAACGTGAATAGCATCAGACAAGGAAAAATAAACAAAATAAAAGGGATTAGGGTCCTTAATCTATTAGGAGTGAAGTTTTTGAATCAAAATTTGGAAAAACTTCATCAAACTTTATGAGCTCCTGCGAAATAAAGAAAGCAACCAAGAGTTTTGTGCAATCGGAGTTTTTCTTTTATCAAACAAGCATTCTAAACATACTCAAACAATTGAAACAAAGAAGTAAAAAACTTTTATTGTTTCAGAACTCTTTTGGCTAAGGAGGGTAAGTTCTCGATAACGTTCTTGCGCTTGAATTATTATGGAAAATTAATGTTTTCTTTTGGTTTTGGCGCATTGCTTTGACTGGAAAAGAATCATAAGTAAAGAAGAAAAAACAGTTTAGTAGTACTTAAATGGGTATATATATTTATCCTATAAGATTTGAGATAAATTACTATATTAAGATTTAGTTTGGTATATTACTGTAATGGAAAGAAAGAAGAAACTCAAGGTATTCTTTTTATTTAGCACAATCATGGATTCCCTATGAAGATTGAAAAAGAATATATTCTTTCGGTTTATACCAATAACTCTAATGTACATATTAAAAGAACTTACAAAGTACTATATGAGAAAAAGATTTAAATAAAGAAAATATAAGAACAAATAAGGAATTATAGTTCCCATTCATTTAAGTACTAATAAACTGCTTACCAGTGAAATAATGGTCATATTTAAAATATTAACTAAAGGTGACAAGGATGGACCAATTATTTTTGTACATTACGAAGTTAATATATAGAATGATTTTGTTCAAGTAGGTAGTTGAAAAAGTGGGTCGAAGTGCTGGAGGTGACACGTTTAGTATTCCTGCAGGAATACGGTGAGTAGTAATCTTACCGTAATTTATGTTTTTATAACCTATATGGTTTATATATGATTTTGAAAACAAAATATTTTACCAAACGTGTCACGACCCAAAATTCAACTAGTTGTTATGGAACCTAACCAACCCGCTAGGTAAGCCAATTAATAACTATCCAATTCCAATGAAATTTAATACAATTGAGTAAAAAAATTCTAAATCCTATATATTTCCCAAGGACTGGTAGTACAAATCATGAGCTTCTAAGATTAGAATTTACAAAGCTGGTATGAAACAAATACATCATCTATTCTAAATGTATATAAACAGATTTTTATAAATCTAAGGCTACCATGAACAAGAGCCAGCTACAACTGGAACGCGGGTACGTTTTCAATTCCATCTCTCGTCGATCACAACATCATCATCCAACTTCTTCACGCAAGGTGCAGAAGTGTATTGTGAGTACAACCGACCCCATGTACTCAATAAGTAACAAACCTAATCTTAGGTTGAAAGTAGTGAGGAGCTAGAACAAAGGTCGGGTCCAACACCAATAGCCAACAACAAATCATAACAACGTAAAGCAAGTAATGAAGGAAGTAATCCATAGATGAAATATTCAGCTTCTTCATAGTTTCTCGAAAAATAGTTCCGTCTTCCAAGTATCTCAGTGAAAACCCAAATCCTCTACCGAAATCGTCTAAAAATATGAGTAAGTTTGAAATAGTAATTTTTCCCAAATATTCATCCTACAATAAATAAGATGTTCCATTTTTCTTTCCAGATAGCCAGTGTAACTCATATCACTATGCCCATATATCAATATGCGTGAGAAGACCTGAATGATGTGATACCGTACAACATGAGGAAAGTACATCTCTATTCCTGTAGATCAAGTGTGCATATCAAATGCGATGCAACTCAGTGATAAAACCATATGCATACTCTCAGAACATCAATTCAGTCAGTCCTCCCAGTCACTCAATCCTCTCAATCACTCGGCACCCTGCACTCCTACTCAGTACGTACTTGCGCTCACTAGGGGTGTGTATAGACTCAGGAACGGCTCCTTCAGCCCAATCACAATATCAAGCCAATCATGGCATAAAATCAATGAAACATGTTCCAGCGTACAACCCGATCCCATAAATATCCTCACAATCAGGCCCTCGGCCTTACTCGATCATCAATCTCTCTAGTCTCTCGAGCTCTGAATGTCATGAAAAATCAGCCCAAAACCAAGGATGTGATGTATCAATAAATGGTAATAGAGACTGAGATATGATATGCATACGAATGCGTATTACCGAGCATGTAGTACAATGAAAGCAGATAGCTCAACAGTAGAAATGACCTCGGTGGGTCTCAATAGAATAAGCATGTAGCCTAAACATGGTTTCTATCATGGATAACAACTCAAGAGCTTAGGTACTTAGAAATTTCATGGTTACATGTATGGTCCGGTTACTACACAGTACCACAGAAATAGTGGAGTCATAATTCACGTGTTGCACGTCCACACGCCCGTCACCTTGATGTGCATCACCTCAACACCAAACACGTAACAGGTAATTTGTGGTTTCATACCCTCGTTACTATGTTTAGAAGTGTTACTTACCTCGAAGAAGCCAAATCCAATACCCAGAAAGCCAAATGATGCTCCTAAAATTCCATACCGCGCGTACCGACCTCTGAACGACTCGAAACTAGCCAAAAGCAACTCAAATACATCAAATAATGCCAAGGAAATGTCACGACCCAAATTCCCAACTCTCGAGATCGTGATGGCACCTAACACAACACTTTCTAGGCAAGCCAATGTTAGAAATTAATTAACCATTTTCTCAAAATAAATTAATTAAATATAAGTAAGCAGTTTAGAATAATGCAAAATCTAATAATGTCCAATAGAGGAATAAAGAATAATGTACGAATTAATGAAATGAAACTCGAAACTAATTTTAATATCCAGCTACCTAGGGTCTGGAGTCACAATTCACGAACTACTAAAGAATACTTCAAGTGTTTGGCTGAAAGAAATATTCATATGTTTTGAATGAAATAAATTAGCAATCTAAATACTACAGGAATCTGCGGACGCTAGCAGATCTACCCCGTGTCTCCGTACGAATGCTCAACTATTACTCGATCACTCAACTCTGGCCGGAACCTGGATCTGCACAAAAAGTGCACAGTACAGTATCAGTACAACTGACCCCATGTACTGGTAAGTGCCGAGCCTAACCTCGACGAAGTAGTGACGAGGCTACGGTGAGGCCTTTATAACATAATCTGGATACAATGTATAATAGAGTAATAAGGGAATAATAAACTAGTTAAACTATAACTTGCAACAATTAATAAAACAACTTGGTTAACTTTTCCATATCTCAGCTATAACCAATCCTCACGAAAATTTCCAAGTTTCAATTTAAAATAACTGTAAAAGCATAGTATGGGAACAATGGAATGAAACAATAAGTTTTTCAGTCTTTATCATATGATAAGTAAAACATAAATATCCTCCCTTATTGCTCCATGTTGCGGCGCGCAACCCGCTCCCACCCTTCCACCCTATTTGCTCCTCCCTTTATATATCACCCTTATTTCTTCTGTTGCGGTGTGCAACCCGATCCCACCCGTCATCCCTTATTACACCTTGTTGCAATATGCAACCCGCTCCCACCAGACAATCACATCTCTTTATTTATAAAAAGATTTCACAAATTAGGTTAACGTCTTTCACAATATTTATGTCTCAACAATTATAAGCAGAAAGTTATACTATTCATGAACTTCATCAATTATCATTTCACAATGAAATCAACGGTAGTGTATCATAAAACACTATCAACCAGCTCAACCCTTTTTATGCCACAATGAAGGCAATGGATCAACTAATACTTCCGAATACGTGAAACAATATTTAACAACAAGTTGACGAAAACAAGTAGACATGGAGGCATCGAAATCACCAAAACAATCAAGACATGAATATAGTGAATTGGAACCGGGGAAGAGATCATGTTAAACAAATAATTTGGTGGTGCATAAATACTCGTCACCTCACCTATACACCACACACATGAAATTTCACATAGCATTTAAGTTGGGAATTCCTATTCCCTCAAGTCAAGGTTAAACCAAACACTACATCAATTTCGAATGCCACTCACTGCTCAATCAGAGCTTTTCCTTTAGAATTTTCCTCTAACCCTCTCAAATCTAATCATAATTGGTTTGATATCATTAACTATTACTAAAGAAATTAACTTTAATGAAAAAACTATGGTTTTGCTATTTTTTCCCATCAAAATACAAAAATCGGCCCCGGGCCCGCTTGGTCTATACTCGAGGTTCGGACTAAAACCTGTTTTCCTTTTCTCCCCCGGGCTCGGTTATACAATTGGTTTTGGAATCCTACCTCAATTCGAGGTCTAAATCCCCAAATTTCGAAATTCCTAAGTTCTACCCAAAAATCCCAAGTTTTACCATGATAGTTCTATGTTTTTGGTTGAAATCTTGTAAAAAGTTGTAAAGGATTGAAAAAGAGTAGTTAGGAATCACTTACCTATGATTTGGAGAAGTTTTAGTCTTTAGAAAATTGACTATGGAGGTTTAGGGTTTGAGAGAATTGAAAAATGAGTGAAAATTCCGTCTAAAATCTCACTTAACATGATGCAGTTATCGCAAATGCGATTAGGGATTCGCAACTGCGAACCCTTCGAAATTACTTATGCCTTCGCATTTGCAACCTAAATTTAGCATTTGCAACCTAAATGTCGCATTTGCGACTTCTAGGCTTGCTGGGCAGTCTTTGAAATTACTGCTGCCTTCCCAGACCAGGTTCGCATTTGCGGACAAAAATGTCGCATTTCCCAGGTCTATCAGCTTCGCAATTACGGAGCCGAATCTCGAAATTGCGAGATCAGAGGCCTGGTGATAGACACCAGATGCACCACCTTAGATTTCTAAGTTCTAAACACTCTGTAGCCTACCCGAAACTCACCCGAGCCCTTGGGGCTCCAAACAACGCAAGTCTAAAACATCATACGGACTTGCTCATGCGATCAAATCACAAAAATAACATTTATATCTTCGAATTCAACCTCAAAACTCATAATTTTCTCAAGAACACTTCAATTTCACTATTTTCTAAATCGGACGTCCGAATCACGTCAAATCAATTCCGATTCTCACCAAATTTCACATATACTACTAAAATATCATAACAAACTTGTATCGGGCCCCGAAACAAAAAATACGGGCCCGATACCAACGATTTCAAACATTAATTCATTTCTTTATTTCCTAAAAAATCCAGCATAACAATTTTCTTCAAAAATTTATTTCTAAGGCTAGGGACCTCGAAATTAAATTCCGGGTATACGCCCAAGTCCCATATTTTACTGTGGACCTCCCGAAATTGTCAGAACACTAATTGTCACGCCCCGAAATCCCACCATCGGGCCGTGATGGCGTCTAACGTTGAACCCGCTAGACAAGCCAACGTGTATAGATAAACTAGCATATTAACATCAATTTAATAGGATAAACTAAACGGTTCACAATTTAACAGCGGAAATAAATATGGTTTCAAGCTAAATAAGGACAACTTAATACAACGACACGCAAATGTTTTCCCAAAACTTGGAGTCACAAACTCACAAACTGTCTACAGGAGTGCTAAATACAAGTCTGAAGGGAAATACATGACTATCTCTGAAACTAGGGAAAAACAAGACAGAAGTGAAGATAAAGGGATGGAAGAGACGCCAAGGCCCACGAACGTCATCGGGTATACCTTGAAGCCTCTATGATTAGCTGGAAGACACTCCAACTAATGATGCCCCCGGGTCCGGCTACGTAATCTGCACAACATAAAGAAGTGCAGGTGTAGCATCAGTACAACCGACCCCATGTACTGAGTAAGTGGCGAGCCTAACCTCGGCGAAGTAGTGATGAGGCTAAGACACGACAACAAAGTGTACCTGTGCAGTTCAATAGTATAGCAGAAACTAAACAAGAATACTATTATGGGGAGAACATGCTGGGGGTATGAAATAACAAATACTGAAATGACAGAAACGAAAACAACAGTCTAAAATATCTGAAAAATAATAACGGGAAATGACAACATAGATTAAACAGTGAAAGATGCGGCACGACATGTCCCCTCGTGCATAATAATAATATAAAACATGGCACATTATGTTCCCTCGTGCATACCAACAATATAAACATGGCACGGAATGTCCCCTCGTGTATAATAACAATACAAACATGGCACGGAATGTCCCCTCATGCATAATCAATGTAAGCATGGCACGGAATGTCCCCTCGTGCATAATAACAATATAAACATGGCGCGGAATGTCCCCTCGTGCATAATAAATATAAACATGGCACAGAATGTTCCCTCGTGCATAACAACAATATAAAACATGGCACAGAATGTCCCCTCGTGCATAATAACAATATAAACATGGCACGGAATGTCCCCTCGTGCATAATAAATATAAACATGGCACAGAATGTTCCCTCGTGCATAACAACAATATAAAACATGGCACAGAATGTCCCCTCGTGCATAATAACAATATAAACATGGCACGGAATGTCCCGTCGTGCATAATCAATGTAAGCATGGCACGTAATGTCCCCTCGTGCATAATAACAATATAAACATGGCACGGAATGTCCCGTCGTGCATAATCAATGTAAGCATGGCACGTAATGTCCCCTCGTGCATAATAACAATATAAACATGGCACGGAATGTCCCCTCGTGCATAAAAAATATAAACATGGCATGGAATGTCCCCTCGTGCATAATCAAATTAAGCATGGCACAGAATGTCCCCTTGTTTATAATAACAATATAAACATGGCACGGAATGTCCCCTCGTGCATAATAAATATAAACATGGCACAGAATGTCCCCTCGTGCATAATAAATATAAACATGGAACAGCATCACCCTTCGTGCTTTAACACTCTTCCTCACCCAAACAACAATCACAGACAAGGGTAAGGAAATAAACAAAGTAAAAGTAGAAATCACGGCAAGGGATCATTAATTAAACAATTAAATCCCGGCAAGGGAACATCAATTAAACAATCAAATCCCGACAAGGGAACATCAATTAAACAATTAAATCCCGGCGAGGGAACATCAATTAAACAATTAAATCCCGGCAAGGGAACATCAATTAAGCAATTAAATCACAGCAAGGGAACTATGCAACGATGACCCGGAAAGGGTACATTTCAATAACTCTTTATCTTTATTTCACTTTCATTTCCATAATTTATTCTATTACTCGAGCCAATGCTCCAAAGGATGTAATTATCCCATATTCCTTCATCACTCATTTCACAATTTGAGCCAATGCTCCAAGGATGTAACTATCTCATATATTAATTTGAACCAATGCTCCAACGATGTTTAAAGATTACAATTTCCTTCGCATGCCCTTTACAACGTATAGAAATCCTCAATTGGGCATAGAAATTACAACAAAGTCAGAATGTTCACAATGTAGGGACTCACGGTCATGTTAGACACCAATGTATAGATACTCGTCACCATGCCTATACATCGTATTTGACAATTAGCAAATAGCAAATAATACTCAATTCCTATTCCCTCAAGCTAAGGTTAGACCAAACACTTACCTCGGGTCCAAAGTATAGCAATCAACTCTCTAACACCGCCTTTCCTTTAGAATTCGACTCCGGAATGGTATTATCTAGACATAATCAACTCAAGTATATTAATAAGGATTCAATGATTCAATTACATGGCCTAATTATACATTTCCTAGCATTCTTCCAAAATTATCAAAATTCGACCCCGGGCCCGCTCGCTCGGGTTCTTGAAATTCTCGAAGGGAACACTCACCCAAAGCCTGAGGATCATAAATATACAATTTTTACTTGATTTCATGGCCAATTCACAGAAAATTCTAAGGTGGTCACAAGTTCTAGGCTACTATCCAATTTCTTGAATTTTTGCACTAGTTTATGTAGTTAATTAGGCTAGGATGCATGCATGAAACTAATTTCCGGGTAGAGTTCACTTACGTTATAGGACCTGGTTGAAATCTCTTAAAAATGGAGGAAATCCCCTAAGAAAGAAGATGGAAAATGAGAAAAATGGGTTTAAAACCCGTATTTAAAACTCACTGCCTGAGCAGTGATCTCGCACCTGCAGCTCTAAGGATCGCACCTGCGATCTCGCACTTGCGAGAAGAATCTCGCACCTGCGGAATTGTGCTAGGAGGTCTGGGATCGTACCTGCGAAGTGGAGACCGCACCTGCGAGAAATGCTCCGCACCTGCGATGGCTGGCCAGGCCACTAGTGATCGCACCTGCGATGCTGGGCAACCGCAGTTGCGGTCACACCAGAGCAGGTGCACCAGCAGCCTTGTTTGCTGGTTTTTAGCCCTGTTAGGTGCCCGAAATGCACCTGGGCCCACTAGAGCCCTAGTCCAAATATATCAACGAGTCCCAAATCATATTACGGACTCGCTCGAGCCTTCGGAACATCCAAAACAACGCTAAAACAAGACATCACACCCCCAAAGCTCAAGAACCAAACTTAGGTATTTTAAGGTTTCTAAACTTCACTAACAACGTGCCGAACTGACCTATACAACTCGAAATGATACCAAATTTCACAGATAACTCCCACAATATCCTACAAACTTATACATGCGATCAAATCGCCAAAACTACATCATATACATCGAATTAAGACTCAAAATCCAAAAAATGAATTCTATCAAATTTCATAAAACATCAAATTTTCCATTTTAAGTCTGAAGCCCGTCAAACGAAATTCTATTTCAACCAAACTTCACAAAAAAGTGCTTATACAATATATGACCTGTACCGGGTTCCGGAACCAAAATACAGGCCCGATACCATCACTTTCTAATCAGATTTCATTTTCAATTTCCTTAAACGTTTTCATAAAACAATTTTACTCAAAAATTCATTTCTCGGGCTTGGGACCTCGGAATTCGATTCCGGGCATACGCCCAAGTCCCATATTTTCATAAAGACCTTTCGGGACCGTCAAATCACGGGTCCTAGTCCGTTTACCCCAAAATGTTAGTCCTCGAACGGACAGAAGAAGGAAGTACCTGAGTCGGGGAATAAATGAGGGTAATGGCTCCGCATATCGGACTCGGACTCCCAGGTCGATGCCTCAGGAGGCTGGCCTCCCCACTGAACACGAACATAAGGGAAACTCTTGGATCTCAACTGACGAATCTGCCTGTCTAGAATAGCTACCGGCTCCTCCTCATAAGATAAGTCCTTGTCCAACTGGACAGTGCTGAAATCTAACACGTGGGCTGGATCGCCGTGATACCTCCGAAGCATGGACACATGAAAAACTGGATGTACGGTTGATAAGCTAGGTGGCAATGCAAGTCTATAAGCCACATATCCCACTCGATCAAGAATCTCAAACGGACCGATGAACCTAGGGCTAAGCTTTCCCTTCTTCCCAAATCTCATCACACTCTTCATAGGCGACACTCGGAGCAATACTCGCTCACCAACCATGAACGCCACATCTCGAACCTTGCGATCTGCATAACTCTTTTGCGTGGACTGAGCTTTAGGCAAACTCTGCTAAAGGCAAGAACTGATCCCATGATCCTCCAAAGTCAATAACACAAGATCGGAGCATATCCTCCAATATCTGAATAGTCCGCTCGGACTGTCCATCCGTCTGAGGATGAAATGCTGTGCTCAATTCAACCTGGGTGCCTAACTCTCGCTGAACTACTCTCCAGAAACGCGAGGTAAACTGCGCACCCCGGTCCGAAATGATAGATACCGGCACACCATGAAGGCCAACAATCTCCCGGACATAGATCTCAGCTAACCTCTCGGATGAATAGGAAACTGCCACATGAATGAAATGCGTTGACTTGGTCAACCTATCAACAATGACCCAAACTGCATCGAACTTCTTCCGGGTTAACGGAAGTCCAGTAACGAAGTCCATAGAGATCCTCTCCCATTTCCACTCGGGAAGCTCAATCCTCTTAAATAAAACACCAGGCCTCTGATGCTCATACTTAACCTGCTGACAATTCAAACATCGCGCCACATATTCCACAATATCCTACTTTATTCTACGCCACCAATAATGCTACCGCAAATCCTGATACATCTTCGCGGTGCCCGGATGAATAGAGTACCGGGGAACTTTGGGCCTCCTCTAAAATCAAGTCTCGGATCCCATTAACATTGGGCACACAAACTCGCCCCTGCAATCTCAAAACACCATCTTCATCTAAGGTCACCTGCTTGGCGCCTCCGCGCTGCACCGTGTCTTTAAGGACACACAAATGGGGATCATCAAACTGCCGATCACGGATACACTCCAATAATGAAGAACGAGTGGCCGTACAAGCCAACACTCGACTAGGCTCAGAAATATCCAACCTCAAAAATCGATTGGCCAAAGCCTGAACATCCAAGGCAAGCGGCCTCTGACTGACCGTAATAAAAGCAAGACTGCCCATGCTAGCTGACTTCCTACTCAAAGCATCGGCCACCACATTGGCCTTCCCCGGGTGATATAAGATGGTAATTTGATAATCCTTCAACAACTCTAACCCCCTTCTCTGCCTCAAATTCAACTCCTTTTGCTTGAACAAGTACTGAATACTCTTATGATCCGTGAACACCTCACATGCCACGCCATACAGATTGTGCCTCCAAATCTTCAATGCGTGGACAATGGCTGCCAACTCCAAATCATGCACTGGATAGTTCTTCTCATGAATCTATAACTGCCTCGAAGCATAAGCAATGACCTTGCCATCCTGCGTCAACACTGCACCAAGCCCAATACGAGAAGCATAGCAATAGACTGTATAAGGCCCCGAATCTATGGGAAAAACCAATACCGGTGCCGTATTCAGAGCTTTCTTGAGCCTCTGAAAGTTCGCCTCACACTCGTCCGACCATCTGAACTGGGCACCCTTCTGGGTCAACCTGGTCATCGGGGCTAAAATAGATGAGAACCCCTCCACGAACCGACGATAATAGCCTGCCAATCCCAAGAAACTCCGAATCATTGTAGCTGATGCTGGTCTAGGCCAGTTCTTGACTGCCTCAATTTTTTTCGAGTCAACTTGAATGCCCTCTGCTGATACGACATGACCCAGGAATGCAACTGAACTCAACCAGAACTCACACTTCGAAAACTTTGCATATAACTGACTGTCCTTCAGAGTCTGAAGAACCACTCTGAGATGGTGCTCGTGCTCCTCCTGACTGCGGGAGTATATCAATATATAATCAATGAAGACTATCACGAACGAGTCCAAGTAAGGCCTGAACACTCGTTTCATCAAGTCCATGAAAGCTGCTGGGGCATTTGTCAACCCAAAAGACATGACTAAAAACTCGTAATGCCCGTACTGAGTGCGGAATACTGTCTTAGGGACATCGTATGCCCGAATCCTCAACTGATGGTAGCCAGATCTCAAGTCTATCTTTGAAAATACCTTAGCACCTTGAAGATGATCGAACAAATCATCAATCCTCGGCACTGCATACTTATTCTTGATTGTAACCTTATTCAATTGCCGGTGATCAATGCACATCCTCATCGAACCATCCTTTTTCTTCACAAACAATACTGGAGCACCCCAAGGAGAAACACTAGGTCTAATGAAACCCTTCCCAAGAAAATCCTATAGTTGTTCCTTCAACTCTTTCAAATCTGGCGGGGCCATGCGATACGGCGGAATAGAAATGGGTTGGGTGCCCGCAGCCAGATCAATGCAGAAATCAATGTCCCTATCGGGTGGCATCCCCGACAAGTTTGAAGGAAGACCTCAGGAAACTCACGAACCACAGATACCGAATCAATAGAGGGAACCTCAACACTGGAATCGCGCACATATGCCAAATAAGCCAAACACCCCTTCTCGACCATATGCCGAGCCTTCACGTACGAAATAACACTGCGGGTAGAATGACCAGGAGTTCCGTTCCACTCCAAACGGGGCAAATCCGACAAAGCTAAGGTCACAGTCTTGGCATGACAATCAAAGATATCATGATATGGGGATAACCAGTCCATCCCCAATATAAGATCAAAATCGACCATACCTAAAAGCAACAACTCAACATGGGTCTCAAGACCCCCAATCACCACAACACAAGAGCGATGGACTCGATCGGCCATGATAGAATCACCCACCGGTGTACATACATAAACAGGAACACTCAGTTGATCACTAGGCATAACCAGGTATGGTGCAAAATAAGAGGACACATACGAATATGTAGACCCTGGATCAAATAGCACTGAAGCATCTCTGTCACAAACCCGAATAGTACCTGTAATGACTGCATCTGAAGACTCAGCCTCTGGCCTGGCTGGAAGAGCATAACATCTGGGCTGGGCCCCACCACCCTGAACCACATCTCTGTGACGGCCAGCGGCTGGCTGCCCTCCACCTTTGGCGGCCTGAGCTCCACCTCTATGACCTATACCTCCACCTCTAGCACCTCTACCCCCATCTCTAGCTAGCTGGGCAGGCTGTGCAACACCTGGTGCCTGTACCATGGCACGAGAACCCTGATGCTGAGACCCGCCAGAACCTCGGCTGAAAAACCTAGAAATATGCCCAAACCACCGCAAGTATAACAAGGCTTCTGCTGATGTGACTGCTGACTCTGGAACTGGCCCTGTCGACTCTGATAACCACACTGGAAATTTTGAAGCGGCAGTGCACCGATAGGTGCTGGTGGCGCACTATAAGGCTGCTGATCGGAATAGTGCGTCTAATAACCACGACCACCTGAATTACCATGGGAAACCTGGAAAGCTGACTGAAAAGGTCTTGGAGGATGACCTCTTCCTGAAGAATCCCTGCTCCCATATGAGGCTCAACTGAAATGACCGAAATGACGGGGCCTCTTGTCAGCCCCCTGACCACCTCCCTGTGAAAAAATCATCTCAATCCTCCTGGCCAAATTGGCCGCATCCTGGAACAATATATCTGTACCTGACTCTCTGGCCATCTGAAGTCTGATAGGCCGGGCCAATCCCTCGATAAACCTTCGAACCCTCTCCCGATCAGTGGGAAGTATCATAAGATCATGTCGGGCTAGAGTGATGAGCCTGGTCTCGTACTGAGTGACGGATATGGATCCCTGCTGAAGATGCTCAAACTGCCTCCGAAGGTCCTCTCTGTTAGTAATAGGAAGGAACTTCCCCAGAAATACCTCTGAGAAATGAGTCAAAGTCAAAGGTGTAGATGCAGCTGGTCTGGCTAAGCAATAGTCTCTCCACCAACTCTTGGCTGCGCCAGATAACCGAAAGGTAGCAAAGTCAACTCTGTTGGACTCCACTATTCCCATATTCCGAAGAACCTCATGGCAGTTGTCCAAATTTCATAAAACATCAAATTTTCAATTTTAAGTCAGAAACCCATCAAGTGAAATCCTATTTCAACCAAACTTCACAAAAAGTGCTTATACCATATATATGACCTGTACCGGGCGCCGGAACCAAAATACGGGCCCGATACCATCACTTTCTCATCAGATTTCATTTTCAATTTCCTTAAATATTTTCAGAAAACAATTTTACTAAAAAATTCATTTCTCGGGCTTGGGACCTCGGAATTCGATTCCGGGCATACGACCAAGTCCCATATTTTCATACGGACCCGGATACGACCAAGTCCCATATTTTCATACGGACCCTCCGGGACCGTCAAATCACGGTTCCGGGTCCGTTTACCCCAAAATATTGACCAAAGTCAAATTTATTCATTTTAATATCAAATCTTAGCATTATATTTTTCACAAAATTTCATATTTAAGCTGTCCGGTTACGCGCCCGGACTGCGCATGCAAATCGAGGCAACTACAAATGAGGTTTTCAAGGCTTCGAAAGTACGGAATATGTAATAAAATAGGTATAACCCCTTTGGGTCGTCACACAGATCCGGGCCCTTTTACTCAAAATGTTGACCCGAGTCAACTAAAAACCCAATTTTAAATTCCAAAAATTATTATTTCTTATATTTTCACATAAAAGCTTTCCAGTTTCATGACCGGACTGCGCACAAAGCGAAGTAATTAAAATTACTCTTTTTAAGGTTAATGAGCCCAGAATAGAGTCTTAATTCTTAACATGACCCTTGGGTCATCACAATTGTCACACCCCAAAATCCCACCATCGGGCTGTGATGGCGTCTAATGTTGAACCAGCTAGACAAGCCAACGTGTATAAATAAACTAGCATATTAACATCAATTTAATAGGATAAACGAAACGGTGCACAATTTAACAGCGGAAATAAATATGGTTTCAAGCTAAATAAGGACAACATAATACAACAACGCGTAAATTTTCCCAAAACCTGGAGTCACAAACTCACGAACTGTCTGTAAGAGTGCTAAATACAAGTCCGAAAAGAGAATACATAGCTGTCTCTGAAACTAGTGGAAAAACAAGACATAAATGAAGACAAAGGGATGGAAGAGACGCCAAGGCCCACGAACGCCAGCGGGTATACCTTGAAGCCTCTAGGATAAGTTGGAAGACACTTCCACTAATGATGTCCTCCGGGTCCGGCTGCTTAATCTGCACAACATAAAGAAGTGCAGCTGTAGCATCAGTACAACTGACCTCATGTAANTTTCTTATATGAAACTGTTATCTCCCCACAGCATGTTCCCCTTCCCTTATTGATGGATTACTTCCTGTATTTCTTTTTTGTTGTTTTATATATATATATATATATATATATAAAACAACAAAAAAGAAATACAGGAAGTAATCCATCAATAAGGGAAGGGGAACATGCTGTGGGGAGATAACAGTTTCATATAAGAAATCTTAAACAAAGGAAGGAACAACAAGGTCAGAATACCAATAAGGACTAGAAATCACAAGCTTGCACGGTATCACCTTTCGTGCTTTTACTCTCGTCCTCACTATGCAATGTATAATGTAATCAATGTAAATCATGGCACGACATCACCCTTCATTATTTTACTGTCTTCCCTTACAATATAATCAATGAATATTGGTACAGAATGGTACATCATACGGCACGGCATCACCCTTCGTGCTTTGATAGTCTTCCTCACCCAAACAACAATCACAAACAACGGGCAATGGAGTAAACATAATAGAAATAGGAATCCCGGCAAGGGACCAACAACAATAATCTCAACATCCCACCAAGGGAGACAATATCAAACAATGCACGGCATCACCCTTCGTGCTTTACTCTCATGTCACTTGAGGTATCGTTTTGGTAAGCAACATCCAGCACATTCTCAATTTCCACCCTACCAACAGGCTTTGCTTTGATTACAACCAACCAATCAGCCTTATCTCTCTGCAATGGATATGGAGCATAGTAGACTTGCCTAACTCTCTGCAATTATAAAAGGATTATAACGATCATACTCCCTCTTTTTATTAACCTCAATTATTTTGTACTGAGAGTGTACATTTGTACCTATTCTAGGTGTTGGGTAAAACTACTTGCATTGGAAAAGTATGATCTTCTTTTTTGGCCAACCTGAATATGACAATTCTAGAATATCTATGATCACACCATAATAATCATTTTGCCCCTCCTGGTTGCCTTCACCACCTTTAACGCACACCGCACAATTATTGCTTTTTTTATACTTGGAGCATTCCTCGGTGTGAAATTTATAACCATTCACATAATAGTTAGGCATAGTCATAACCGTAGGTGCAGGTCACCAAGATATGTCTTTCAAAAATTGATTAACATCGTTGTTTGGATTATTGTCCTACGTGTAGCGTTAAATAAATCAGAAGTGTGCAAGTATATTCACAAGTATGTAAGATGTGCTTACACACTCTTTAAAACATACCTCAAATGTAGAATATATAGCACCATGGCCAAATTGACTCACGAAGTCACTAAGCGACGCATTGAAATTATTTGTTAGTTCCATCAACCAAATAAAATAGTAGCCCATGAAAATTAATCTTACGTCAACACTTACTTAATAAAGGGTTGAACTTCCGTACAATTTGGGAACACATGATTTGAAGCTGATTTGTACTCCATACTACTTAGGCCCCTTTTG
This sequence comes from Nicotiana paniculata, assembly GCA_005239505.1. Classification (NCBI taxonomy): domain Eukaryota; kingdom Viridiplantae; phylum Streptophyta; class Magnoliopsida; order Solanales; family Solanaceae; genus Nicotiana; species Nicotiana paniculata. The sequence continues at coordinate 7,887 of ML357115.1, read as the reverse complement.
TTCGATCTTTAGAACCTCGGCCTGGTTGATTGAATATGGATATTGGTGGATATAATGGATCAATCTCAATCACCACATTGTGCCGATTGGGCCTATTTCTACCACATGGCACACGACTGTCAAAGTAGTACGAACAAAAATAGGCAGTTTCCTTTGCAAGATGGGCTTCGCATATAGATCCTTCAATCCTATTCCTCTATTTAACAAATCATTTACACTTGTCGATAGTCCTGTACATTTCCATATTAGACTTTAACGTTCAAGAAAATTACAAGAATAAATCAAGGCTTGATCATTACCTCTCGAATGGATACATTCACTTGCATTGAACCGGGCCTCCAAGTCGCGCCTCGTGACAAGGTGAATTGGAAGGTGTTCCATCATATCAAAGAAACCACATGAAAAAATCATTACCAGCTTATTACTAGAACATAAGTCTTTGAAGAACAAACTTATCTTTGTGATGGGGTTCCATATATTTTCAGGCAAACCACAAAATGCAATAGGGATTAAGGTTTCCATGAATATATGAAATTCATGACTTTTCATATGAGTCAGCTTTCCCTCAACCATATCAGCACGTTTTCCCAGGTTTGATGCATAGCCCTCAGGCATCTTTAAGTTTGTAACTCACTCACAAATCTGTTGTCTTTGTTCCAAAGTGAATGCGTAGCTGGCCATGTGCTTGAACACCTTACCATTGTTCCCAAACTGAAAATGTAACTAATGTCGCCTACAATATACTTGTAAGTCCAGTCTAGCCTTCGAGTTAACTCTTATGTCTTATTCTTATAATTCATCACTGTGTTGAACAAATTGTCAAAATAGATCTTCTCAATATGCATGACATCAAGATTGTGTCAGAGAAGATTATCCTTCCAATATTGAAACTCCCAAAGTATGCTCTATTTTGTCCATTTACGAGTAACACCATATCCAGGAAATCTAAAAGGTGGGGCCTCGGTAACTTTAGTGAAGTTCTACATCCTCTCCCAAATTTCCTCACCGGAATAAATTAGAGGTGGCAAATCATGTTCAACTATATTCTTTTTGAATGCGTTCTTCATCCTTCTGAACTCATGATCAACTAGAAAGAACTGACGATGACAATCAAACCATGTCTGATTTCGTTCATGTCTTAAAGTGAACGCTTTACCATTTTCCATGCAGTAAGGACATGCTAACTTTCCGGCAGTCTTGTCATGACCCTAAATCCTAAACAGGCCGTGATGGCGCCTATCGTGTAACTAGGCTAGCCAACAATCACATATTTATCGTTTCTTTCAAAATCCCAACCAATTTCAAGCATTTCATAACATATACAGAGTTTACTAAATACATTAGGCCAATAAACAGTGCAACCAACCCCAAAACCCATAGCCAACATGTCATGAGCATCTAAGAGAGATAAGCCAAAAGGTATACTATTGTAATACAAAACCTCTGAATAAATAGCTAGGTACAACAAGATGGAAACCAGAGATGTTGCGGACGCTGAACAGCTACCTCTATGTCCCGCACTCCGGCTCCGCACAGAATGGATAGGTAATGCTCGGTATCTGCACCTGAAACCGCACATAGGGGTGCAGGGAGTAATGTGAGTATGCCAACTCAGTAGTAATGAAGATAAATCAAGTATAAGCAGCAAGAAACACATAAAAATCAATATCATCAATTCACCATATGCACAGCCTTTCTTTCCAACAGTATATACATAAATATATGAAATCATCATACCTTAAAACCAACTTCACAAAATCCTTTGAAAAATGTATATTTTCAACAATTTCAAACCGAAAGATTTTGTATGAAATGAAATAAATCATAAGTAGCCCCTCGGGAAAAAAGATGAATCATAAATCGCCCCACGGGCAGAACATCGCTCATCACCTCACAACCACTCAGTATCAGCCCCTCAGGCAACCTCATGGTCATTTGATGCCTCCCAGTCACTCATCACTCGGCACTCAGTAGGTACCTGCGCTCACTGGGGGTGCGTAAAGACTCCGGAGGGGATCCTTCAACGCATGCGCTAATATCAAGCCACCTCGTGGCGTATCATATCCTCACAATCAGGCCCTCGGCCTCACTCAGTAGATCCTCTCGAATCAGTAAAATGGAGTACTCGACCCAAAACATTATTTTTAAATCTCAAAGTAGTGTAAATCTGGCTGATTTTTGAAAACAGTAAGCACACTGCGACTGAGTGAATTCATCAATAAACAATGAGGAAAACAACAGTAAAAAGCCCCCAAGGGGTCTAAACAGATCGGCACGAGGCCCCAAACACCGCTTATAGCCCAAATATTGCAATAATCCTTAGAACATAATTTTACATAAGGTTTTAAGTAAAATACGCAACTCAATAGTTGCCGCGGAGAGGACCAAGTCCAATCCACATATCAATGCGTGCCACATACTCGTCATCCGACATGTGGGCCATTCTAAAATCAGTGAGAACTATGACGTCCGGGGTTTTCATACCCTCAAGACAAGATTTATAACCATTACTTATCTCTACCAGGCCACAATACTAGTCCGCTATGATCTTGCCCCTCAAATTGGCTCCCGATTGCTCTGAATCTAGCCAAAACCAGTTTAACATCATTAATATATACTAAAGGAACACAACCCAATCAAAAACTATTAATTTATACAAGAATCTCGAAATTCGGCAAAACCCGAGCACCAGGCCCACGTCTCGGAATTCGATAAAATTTACATCACTAGAAACCTCGTCCTCCCACGATTCTACACATACCAAAAACACCACAATCGGACTACAATTGCCTACCCAAATTGCCAAAAGAATTTTCCAATCCTCCACCCATTGTTCCCAACCTTTTCCTACTTTAATCCTTCAATTTACAAGCCTAATCCGAACAAAATAGCATAGACCCGCCAATTCTCTCTTCAAATTGCCTTCAAATGAGCTCCAACTGTATGCAACAATGGTGAAATTAATAAAATTTCACGAAGGGTTATTTTATATTGTTCTGCCCAGCAATTTCGCACCTACGGACCTTTAATCGCACCTGCGAACTGTATTGGTTAAAAAGAATTTCACACGTAAACCAGCTTTTGACAACTCAGCTAGTCACGTGGACACAGGAAAACGTGGCACCTGGATGTGATCCTTTGAAGAGGTACGTTACAAAGAGGCACGGTTCAGTAAGCCCTCGAGCTTATCAGCCACGGGACACTCAACTTGATCAAAACAGGAGAGATGCACGGTCAGAATAAATCTAGAAAAAGCTACGGGCAGCTTCAAAGACCCACAATTGATTACTCGAACGTTATGTAATTGTACCCCAAATACCGTTATCCTTTGTAACGCCTCATCAATGTCATAATTAGTCATTAATGAGGAACCATAGCAAGAGTTGTCCGTTATAAGAATCTCCTATCTAATGGAGGAGAATACAACTTTTAAAGGCATCTGATTCTCGAATATAATTGACTTCGCTTTTCTATATTTGTTCGATATTGTCTGTTATTCATTTTTCTCCATTTCCTTGATTATCAGTAACCCGTATTCATCTTAAAAATAAGCTTTAGTCAAAGGGTTTAATTAGTTAGTTAAACAAATTGGTTCCGTTACCAGGTATCTGATAATCTTTGTTTGCTTTTCAAGTAATATCCTTTGAACTATGTCAAACTCCAACGACAACAACCAGCAAAAGAGTGGAACTCCAGTTCCATCGCCTTCATGAACCCCACGTGGTTCAAGGGAACAATCCCCAGAAAGATCCAATAACAACAATGATGATAATGATCAAACTGTGTAACAAGATCGTGTAAAGAAAATAATTGCAGAGTATGTGAGCCAAGCTCTGCAAGAATTTGTGAGAGGATTACCGGAAGCTTTACCTACACCGCTGATGCCACCCCCCAATAACACCATCACAATGGAAAATCCTCAATCTGGGTTGGCAAACCCAGGAAGAGGAGATACTCCTAATGAATCTCTTAAAACGAGACCAGGTATATCTAATAACTCAGAATTACAAAATTTACTGCTAACCATGCAGAAACAAATGATGGAGCAGAATGATCGCATCGAACAAATTCCTGGAGTACCACCTATCATCAAAGGCATTGATGTTGATAGATATTCTCAACAACCTTGGAAGCCAAGTGCGGCACCCTTGACTATACCCAAGAAGTTTAAAATGCCTGACGTTCCAAAATATGATGGAACAACTGACCCACGTGACGATGTGACTGCTTTCACTACTGGGGTAAAAGGCATTGACTTAACAAAACAAGAGATTGAATCAGTCCTTGTCAAAAAATTTGGGGAAACACTTACCAAAGGGTCCCTAACCTGGTATTCTCTTCTCCCTGAAAATTATATTGACTCTTTTGCTGAGCTTGCAGATTCGTTTATAAAATCACACTCTGGTACACAAAAAGTAGAGAAGAGAATGGAAGACATATTCAAAATAAAACAAGGAGACACGGAATTACTCTATGAGATTGTAGACATGTTTCAACGAGAAAGAATGTAGTTACCTAGGGTGCCTGATAATTGGGAAGCCATGTCATTTGCAAGAAACCTAAATGATAAAATCTCAGAAGCCACGAGACGACTTAAGGAAAGTCTAACAGAATTCCCCGCTACAACACGGAACGATGTATATAACAGGTACAGTACTAAACTCATAATAGAAGAAGATATCATTGCTCGTTCGAGAGATGAAGATCATTCCAGATCCAGATGTCCAGAATCAGATAGAAGATCAGGTGAAAACAGGTACGATCCTTACTTAGGACCCTCGGGACGCGATATTTTCCCCAGGTTCAAAAATACTAGGTCGGATTATAGATCACAAGGAAGAGACGTAGTCTCATCCTCATCTAGATCTAGAAAAGATCGAGATGAGCGACCTATAGGTAATACTCAAATTGGGGATCATACCTTTAATGTAAGTACTACTGAACTTGTCTCAATATTGAGGAACATGGGAGACAAGGTTAAGTGGCCCAAGAAGATGCGGTCAAATCCAAGTAGAAGGAACCCAGATCACTGGTGTGAATTCCACAACGGTCATGGGCACAAAACTGCGGATTGCAGATTTTACAAGGTGATGTAGAAAATTTATTGAAACATGGCTATTTAACAAAATTGTTTAGTGATAAAGGTAAACAGGAATATATGAGGAATAGACAGGAGCCCCCAAAGCCTCCTTCTCCAAAACGAACCATCAACGTGATACACATGGGTTGAAGAAGTAAACAAAGTGATTTGCAAAACAACAACAAAGTTCACAATTACACATGGGAAACATGCTCGTGAAAATATGGAAGAAGACGATATAACCTTCGATGATGCAGATATTGGCGGATTAATGCTTCCCCACAACGATGCTCTGGTAATATCTTTACTTATTCATGACACTAACGTAAAAAGAGTGTTGATTGATCCAGGCAGTTCAATCAATATCATTTTTCTTAGAGTCGTGGAAGAAATGCTACTGGGGAATCAAGTAATCCCAAAGGCAGGAGCCATATCAGGGTTTGATAACTCTACGGTTATAACAAAAGGAGAAATTGAGCTTACCACTAATGCTGATGGGGTGATAAAAAGTACCAGGTTCCAAGTCATCGATACTGACATGGATTATAACGTGATCATGGGAAGGCCATGGATCCACGACATGAAAGTGATACCCTCCACGTTGCATCAGGTAATTAAATTCCCCTCTCAATGTGATTCAACGAATCAAAGGAGATCAGTAGACCGCAAGAAATATAAACTTTGTCGTACACTACAACAAGAAAAAAGAGGTGGAAGAATTACAAGATAAGGGAATCTCGCAAGCAGGTCACGCAGCCCAAACAGGCATGGAAGGAATTACTACCCAGATATGTACGGAAGGTATTATTGCTGAAACAGGTACGAAAGAAAATATTTACGAGAAGGAGAATCAAGTTACCACGGAAGGTGTACTATACCACACAGATGCAGATTCCAGACCGAACGTCATTCGTGAACCGGAGGAAGATGAGCACATCAAAACAACTATGGAGGAGCTCAAGGTTGTTCCATTATCTGAACAAAAGCCTGAGCAGAAAGTGTATATAGGCACGAGGCTAGGCCCCGCTCGAAGAGGTAAGTTAATTGATTATTTAAAGGCTAACACAAACTGCTTTGCGTGGTCCCACTCAGATACTACAGGCATCCCACTAGAAGTGATGACCTATAAACTAAATGTAGATCTATCCATCGTACCTGTTAAGAAGAAGAAAAGAAAGCAAGGAACATTCAAGAACCAAGAGATCGACGAAGAGGTACAGAAACTCTTGAAGATTACTTTGATACGAGAGGTAACGTACCCTAACTGGCTAGCAAACACCGTGGTAGTACCTAAAAAGAATGGAAAGTGGACAGTATGCGTAGATTATACTGACTTAAATAAAGTATGCCCCAAAAATTCATTCCCATTGCCACATATAGATCAAATGATTGATGCCACGGAAGGTCATGAATTATTGAGCTTCTCAGATGCATATTCTGGTTATAATAAAATTAAAATGGATCCCTCAGATGAGGAAAAAACTTCCTTCATTACAAACAGGGGGACTTACTGTTATAAAGTTATGCCTTTTGGCTAAAAAAATGTTGGAGCCACCTATCAAATGTTAGTGACTAAAATGTTCCAAGAACATCTTGGAAAGACGACGGAACTCTATATTGATGATATGTTGGTAAAATCAACACAAGCACAAGACCATTTCCAGCATCACTCTTCTGCTTTTGATAATTTACGCATGTATAATACGAAGTTAAATCCAGAGAAATGCGCTTTTGGGGTGCAATCAGGTAAATTTTTGGTTTTCCTTGTATCAAACAGAGGAATAGAGGTAAATCCCGCTCAAATTAAAGCTATAGAGGAAATACCTGATATTTAACAAATAAAAAGGAAGTTCAAAGACTGACAGGGAGAATAGCAGCTTTGGGTAGGTTTATTTCTAACTTTTCCCAAAAAAAGTTTTAAATTCTTCTTAGTTCTCAAAAAGCAGAATCAGTTCGAATGGACTGAAGAATGTCAGCAAGCCCTCAAGAATCTGAAGATTTATCTATCGAAACCACCACTGCTTTCAAAGCCAAAAGAAGGGGAGAGATTGTACATCTACCTAGCTGTCTCAGAAATTGCTATAATTGCAGTATTGGTAAGAGAAGAAAAAGGTAAAAAATCACCTATCTATTATGTAAGTAAAACTTTGCTAGATGCTGAAACTAGATATCCACATCTGGAAAAGTTAGCCTTCGCTTTAATAATGGCATCTAGAAAATTACGACCATGTTTTCAATGCCACCCAATCACCGGTGTGACCTCATGTCCTTTAAGAAATATTCTGCATAAACAGGAATTGTTAGGAAGATTAGCCAAGTGGGCCATAGAATTAAGTGAGCATGGAATAATCTATCAGCCTAGGACTGCAATTAAGTCTCAAATACTAGCTGATTTTGTTGCTGACTTTAGTAATAGCATTGTACCTGAAGTAGAAAAAGAGTTACAACTCTTTACCGGTGCTAATCCAGGCCCATGGACCTTATTCACCGATGGTTCTTCAAATATAAAAGGTGCCGACTTAGGCATAGTCTTAATATCACCCACGGGTGAAAAGACACGGCAAGCTATCAAGTGTTATCCTATAACTAACAATGAAGCAGAGTATGTAGCTGTTATTGCAGGGCTTGAACTCGCACGGGAGCTTTCAATCGAGCAAATTGTGATCAACGGTGACTCCCAACTGGTAATAAATCAGATACATGGGACTTACATCGCTCGAGAGACTAGAATGCAACAGTATGTCGAAAAAGAACGAGAGCTCGTGAGACAATTCAAAACATGGAAGGTAATGCAAATACCTAGAGAG
>ML357113.1:9713-36262 GCA_005239505.1 Nicotiana paniculata | reverse complement strand
ACTGTTCATCCTTTTGGTATTTGGCCAGCCTCTGAGGGAATGGAGCCGGCGGTCTCTTTTTTCCAGTGATTTGTGACTTTTCTTTCTCAGCCACCACCTCAACTACCAGCCCATGTGCTATCTCTACTTCTTTTTCAGCCTCACTCTGCGTACTAGGTTCTCCTTCAGTGGGTTGCACTGTTACCTTGGTCAAGTTTGTTGAATCATCAAGTTCAATCGGCATGGGTACCAGTGTCTCGGCCTGCCTGCTTTCACGAGCTATCTTCAGTTCCAAGTCTAAGTCCCTGCCATTGCGGAGACTCATTGCCATCAGCTGCCTTGGGCCCTGGTCCGTAGGATTTACCTGAGTATCTGCAGGTAAAGTTCCACGAGGACGATTGTTCACTGCCATAGATACCTGGCCCAACTGTAATTCAATATTTTTAATAGTTGCATCATGTACATCTACTCTCTCACTGATTTTGACATTTGACCCAATAACCTGCTGCATCATAGCTTCTAACCTGGTGAACTCATATTCTTGCCTCCCCCCCTGTTGATGTTGAGGAGGGTAGTATGCTTGTTGTTGATTCTGATGGTTATAAGCTTGTGTCCTCTGATATGGTTTTGCATTACCTTGTGGTCTCATGACACCCATGTTTCCACTGTTCTAATTGTTGGTGAGGTGGTCTATACGGTTGAACTTGCTGACCCCAGTTCTGCCCCCCTTGTCTCTGGCTTCCATAATTCGACATATAATTCATGTTTTCTGGATAAGGAGGGTGATCACATTCTGCATTCCACTGATTACCAAATGGTTGACTAATTCAAGATGTGCATAAGACCCCATTGGTTGTATCAACGATGTGTACCTACTGCTTTTGCCCTGATTCCTCCACCTTCTTAGTTAATATGCTCATATGTGTTATCAAGGTGGCCACATTCTCTGCAATAGTATTGGATGGATCGAAGGGCACTGAGTGAATGACAGGAATAATGGGTGCATTCCTGGTTGTCCATCCTGAATTTTGCGTCATTTTATCAAGGAAGATCTGACTTTCTCTCTATGTTTTGCTCAAGAATGCTCCACCAGCTGAAGCATCAACATTTTCCTTTACAGTATCAGCCAGACCTATATAAAAATGCTACCCCAACATCTGCTCAGGAATACCATGGTGTGGACAGATAACCAGCATTCCCTTAAATCGTTCACATGTCTCTTGCAATGTTTCAACTGGTTTCTATCTGAAGCTCAAGATTCTATCAATTTGTTGAGCTGTCTCGTTGGGTGGAATAAATTTGTTCACAAACTGCTTAAGTAACTCCTCCCATGTGGTAATGGAATTGATGGGGACTGAGTTTAGCCAAGTCTGGGCTGCTCCAGTAGCTGAATGGAACAACAACAGTTTTATTGCCTCCTGAGTGACGTTTGGCTGCCTTTGTGTTTTGCAAATTGACAGGAAGTTCTTCAATGCTGTTGGGGGTCTTCGATGTATGACCCTGAGAATAGTCCCTTGTTGTGCAACAAGTGCAGCATATTATTTGTAATCTGGAAAGATTCAGCTTGTATTTGAGGGGCTAGTATTGCAGTGGCCAAATTCTCTGTTGTGGGTTGTGCCCAGTCATATAAAGGAGCCTCTGCCCCTATCTGCGCAACTGGGTCTACCACATCATCCCCATTGTTTTTCCTGTTGTTTGGATCTTTCATGCCGGGTTCAAATTGTTCAATTGATGGTTGTTGTTTGCTTTTTCGGTTGGCTCGGTTTAGAGCCTTGAAAACTTTCTCGGGGTCTGATAAGGCTTCAAGTACTTCACCAGTTCTCGATGAGTTTCTAGGCATGCACCTGTACAACCAAGTTAGCAAACGTTAAGCTTTCAATGTATAAATGAAAATTGAAGAAAATTGACTATATTTCAGAATTTTGTATTCCTTCCAACTCCAATTGATAACATCGTTAATTCCCCGGCAACGGCGCCAAAATTTGATCACGCTCAACTATGTCTTATAGAAAGACTAAACGGGCATTGCAAATATAATCCGGGGTATTACGCCCAGAGTCGATCCCACAGGGAACTCACGTATCAATCAAGTCGTCAGAATACGAAACTTTTACTTAATCAACTTTCTCAAGAATTTTGAATATCATTGGTAATGTTTTACTACTTCTACTAAACAAAATTAATAAACTAAAGATTAACTAACAATGCGGTGTAAACAATTATAAAAGGTCTAAGGTTATGGTTTCCCCCGTCGGCGAACTTCTTTCNTATCAATCATGAACACTCTATCTACCATAAATCTCTCTCAAGTAATTATGATAATTTGCTAGACGCACTCTCTCAAGTTACGCTCGCTAGATTGCATTACAGCTCACTTTAGATTGCACCCGAAGTATCGTTATTTCTAATCTAACCTTTAAACCCTCGGTTATGACTTTCGTCTATACTCCGGGAGTGATGTTGTTCAAACAACTACCTAAATATGCACTCTCTCTCAAGTAGATACATCATAAATCGGAACAGCTAATTGAGGATCATTTCAATTAACTACAACCAGAACGTAGTTGAACAAATAGAGATTAACAACCAACCAAAACTATATTAATATCACAATAAGTTCATCCTCCAACGAGTTCCACGAAAACCCTAGATTAAAGAAATTAGCTACTCATGCTCATAATAGTAAAATCCAAAATAACTTGCATAATTAAATTACGGAGTAATGAATAAAGGATGTAAAAATCAATGTTTTGCTTTGCTGAGTAGTATTACACAATCTTCCCTTGTCTCTAATGGCATAAGTCCTTCAAAGTTGTGTTTTTGGGTCTATTTATATGTTTTGGGAAAAATCCTAAACGTGTAGGATACTTCTAGTCAAACCGGGAAACACTTAAAGCCTCTAAAACTCGGACTGGGCTGGACTGAGGACCAGGCGTTACAGGCCAAATGGATTTAAATATTATTAGGTCTCCATGTGAGTCAGATGTGTTCATTTCAGTATAGCGCTTATCATGGAGGGGTATTAGAACCTTAGATGTTGTTCCATCTTTGTCCATTTCATGTAATATTATGTTGTGCCGTGTGAGCTGTGGAACGGCTTGATAATTTCTTATGTGTTGAGATTCTGTGTAGTGATGATTTTGTGTGAGCGGGATAGCTCTTGAGATTCAGATTATATATGTCGCACCTCAATTGTGCTTGAGTTTTGTAGCATATGGCTCTATCAGTCTCCCCAGGATGGTATTATGCACTTAGCGTGCTTGTGACCGATATGCAGTATTTTGTAATAACGAGCAATTTAGCTTGGTACGTATCTCCTTATGTGAATTTCATGTGTGGATCGGGCGGCACGCCGCCACGGGTATGTTACTTGGATCGGGTTGCACGCCTTAACAGTGTGATGTCGAGTACGATTCTCTATATTCTATTTTGTGTGTATGTTGTTTCCTATTTTCTGAGGAAAGTTTATAATAGTTGCGTGAGTTAAGTAGTCCCTTCATGAGTCCTTTCTTTATGTATCGCGTTCGAGTTGTGGCCTATTGGCACATTGTGGCATCATGTGAGACTGTTAGCCATGTCTAGGGTGACTTGTTGCTTGAGAGGTTCAGACTGGGTAAGACGAGATTTTTGGATCAGAGATCAGTGCGATAAGGTTATGTGAAGTATATATTAAATAAAAAATACCATTATTCGGTTCATAATGAGGTGATGATTATAGTCAAGAGGAGAGATTCAATGATTTGTTAACTCTGCAGTTGGTTATGAATTTCTACACATCTCCTCCGTTATGGTGGTATCGTAAGCGCTATAGCAGGACCAATATGTATGTCATGAGGTGCATTGGGAGTATCAGATTCGTGGAATTTTGGTTATTAAGATCAGGGAATGTCATTATAGTTAGATGAGGAATTATGTGATGTATGGTGCTAATTCAGCAAAGGCAACCAATCATGTTTCGGTACTTCATGTAGTGGTTAATTCGATGTTCATATGTTGGAAACAGGTCTGGCAGAGAATTTCAGGTGTTGGAACTGGGTTCCGAGCTTATTGTATTAAAAACTGACCCACGCGACCATGTAACTGCTTTTACCACCGGAGTGAAGGGCAATGACTTGAAAAAACAAGAAATTGAGTCAGCCTTGGTCAAGAAGTTTGGAGAAACACTTACCAAAGGAGCGTTAACATGGTATTCTCTTCTCCCTGAAAACTCTATTGATTCTTTTGCTGAGCTTGCAGATTCTTTTATTAAAGCGCATTCTGGTGCGCAAAAAGTCGAAAAAAGAATGGAGGACATATTTAAAATAAAACAAGGAGACGCGGAGTTGCTTCGTTAATTTGTGGACAGGTTTCAACGAGAAAGAATGTTGCTACCAAGGGTACCTGACAATTGGGCAACCATGACATTTGCAAGCAATTTAAATGACAAAAGCTCAGAAGCCACGAGAAGACTCAAGGAGAGTTTGAGAGAATTCCCATCTACGACATGGAATGATGTTTATAACAGATACAGCACCAAGCTTCGTATAGAAGAAGACACCATTGTTCGTTCAAAAGATGAAGACCGTATCAGTTACATACGTTCTGAATACGAAAGAAGATCAGGTAAGAACGGGTACGATCATTATATGGGACCTTCGGGACGATAAACTCGTCCCAGGTTCGAAAACACTCAGTCAGAATATAGACCATCAAATAGAAATGCGGGCTCGTCCTCATCAAGGTCCAGAAAGGATTAGGTTGAACGAAAAAGAGGTAATACAAGAATTGGGGATCACACCTTCAATGTAAGTACTTTAAGCTAATTTCAGTTCTGAGAAATATGTGTGATAAGGTTCGATGGCCCAAAGAAATAAGTTCAAACCCAAATAAGAAGAACCCAAATTTCTAGTGTGAATTCCATAATGATCATGGACACAGAACGGCAGATTGCAGATTTCTGCAAGGTGAGGTAGAGCATTTACTAAAACAGGGCTACCTAATATAATTGTTTAGTGAAAAAGGTAAGCAGGCATACATGAAGAACAGGCAGGAGCCCCCAAAACCACCATCTCCAAAACGAACAGTCAACGTGATACACGGAGGTGAAGAGGTGAACGGAGTGGTCTGCAAAAGAACCACAAAGTTCACAATTACACACGGGAAGCGGATTCGTGAAGAAGTTTTGGAAGCAGACAATATATCCTTCGATAATGCAGATATCAACGGATTAATGTTTCCTCACAATGACGCTCTGGTAATATCCTTTATTATACATGACACTAACATAAAAAGAGTGTTGATTGATCCAGGTAGTTCAGTCAACATCATTTTGCTAACAGTCGTGGAAGAAATGCTACTGGAGAATCGAGTAATCCCAAAAGCGCGAGCCATATCAGGGTTTGATAAATCTACAATTTTAACAAAAGGGGAAATTGAGCTTAACACTTATGCTGAGGGGGTAATCAAAAGTATCAGGTTCCAAGTCATCGATATTGACATGGCCTATAACATAATCATGGGAAGGCCATGGATCCACGACATGAAAGAAATACCATCCACCTTGCATCAGGTAATTAAATTCCCTTCCGAATGGGGAATTCAACAGATTAAAGGCGATCAGCAAACCTCGAGGAATATAAATTTTGTGGTACACTACAACAAAAAATTAGAAGCGGAAGAATCAAAAGATAAGGAAATTTCCTAAGCAGGAACTGTTGCCCAAATAGGTATGGAAGAGACTGTTGCCCAAAAAGGTATGGAAGAAAATGATGCACAAAAAGGTATGGAAGAAATTACTATTCAAACAGGTACGGAAGAAGATAGACACGAGAAGGTGAACCAGGTCACCACGGAAGATGTATCAAACCATACAGACATGGATTCCAGACCTGATGTCATTCAGGAACAAGAGGATGACGAACACATCAAAACAACCACGGAAGAACTCGAAGTTGTTCCATTGTTCGAACAAAAGCCTGAACAGAAAGTTCACATAGGCACGAGGATAAATCCAAGCCAAAGAGGTAAGTTAATTGATTATTTAAAAGCTAACGCAGATTGCTTTGCATGGTCCCATTCAGTCATGACATGTATCCCGCCAGAAGTGATGAATCATAAGCTAAATGAAGATCTATCCTTCGTACATGTCAAGCAAAAGAAAAGAAAGCAATGATCATTCAAGAACCAAGTGATTGACGAAGAGGTACAAAAACTCTTGAAAATTGGTTCAATACGTGAAGGGACTTACTGTTATAAAGTCATGCCTTTTGGCCTGAAAAATGCTGCAGCCACGTATCAGAGGCTAGTGACCAAGATGTTCCAAGAAAATCTGGGAAATACGATGGAGGTTTACATCGATGACATGCTGGTGAAATCAACACACGCGGAAGATCATTTCCAGCACCTTTCTATTACCTTTGAAATTTTACGTAGGTACAATATGAAATTGAACCCAGAAAAATGCGCCTTTGGCGTAGAATCAGGTAAGTTTTTGGGTTTCCTTGTATCAAATAGAGGTATAGAGGTAAATCCTGCTCAAATTAAAGCTATAGAGGAAATACCCAATATACTAACGAACAAAAAGGAAGTTCAAAGACTAACAGGCAAAATTGCAGCCTTAGGAAGATTTATTTCCAGGTCTTCAGAGAAGAGTTTTAAATTCTTTTCAGTTCTCAAAAAGCAGAATTAGTTCGAATGGACTGAGGAATGTCAACAGGCTCTTAAAGATCTGAAAGCCTATCTGTCAAAACCCCCGCTGCTATCAAAGCCAAATGAGGGGAAAAGGCTGTATGTCTATCTTGTCGTTGCATAAATTATCGTAAGTGCACTACTAGTAAGGGAAGACAAAGGTAAACAATCTCCAATTTATTATGTCAGCAAGACTTTATTAGATGCTGAAACTAGATACCCACATCTAGAAAAATTAGCCTTAGCTCTAGTCATGGCAGCTAGAAAGTCAAGACCATATTTTCAATGTCATCCAATCACTGTTGTGATCTCATGTCCATTGAGAAATACTCTGCCTAAACAGGAATTATCAAGAAGGTTAGCTAAATGAGCTATAGAATTAAGCTAGCATGACATAATATATCAGCCTAGGACTGCAATAAAGTCTCAAATTCTAGCTGCTTTCGTCGCTGATTTTAATAATAGCATTGTCCCTGAAGTGGAAAAAGAGTTACAACTCTTTAATGGTGCTAATCCAGGTCTATGGACCCTATTCACCGACGGCTCTTCTAATGTAAAAGGAGACGGCTTAGGCATAGTCTTAATATCACCCACAGGTGAAAATACACGGCAAGCTATTAAATGTTATCCCATAACTAACAACCAAGTAGAGTACGAAGCTGTCATTGCAGGACTTGAACTGGCACGAGAACTCTCAATCGAGCAGATCGTGATCAAAAGCAGTAAACCAGATGTAGGGGACTTATATTGCTCGGAAAACTCGAATGCAACAGTATCTGGAAAAGGCACGAGATCTCGTAAGGAAATTCAAAGCATGGAAGGTTATACAAATATCTAGAGAGGAAAATGCAGAAGAGGATGCATTATCTAACATCGCAGCACTTATAGAAGTAATGAATAAAGACAATGCAATTGTCGTCCACCTGTTTCATCCAGCAATTGACCAGGACAAGAATGAGTTAATGTTTAACAATTTAATCTGGGATTGGAGAAACGAAATTTTATTTTTTTTGCGGAATGGTACCGTACCTGAAGACAAAAAAGTGGCTCAAGCACTTCGCCGAAAAGCTGCACGGTACTGCATCATTCGCAGTTCTTTATATCGCAAAATGTTCGGAGGTCCCTTAGCAAAATGTCTCGGACCTAATCAAACGGAGTTCGTGATTATGGAAGTCCACGAAGGACACTATGGAAATCATGCAGGGGCGAGATCTTTAGTCAAAACCCTAATCAGAGCAGGGTATTATTGGCCCAAGATGGAAGAAGAGGCTGAAAGTTCGAGCTAAATGCAACAAATGTCAACGATTTGCTAACAACATGCATCGACCAGCAGAGCTATTGCACCTAGTGATATCGCCATGGACATTCATGCAATGGGGCATGGACATAGTGGGACCCCTTCCCCCGGCTAAAGGAAAGCTACAGTTCTTACTCGTGTTAATTGACTATTTCACAAAATGGGTAAAGGCAGAAGCTTTCAAACAGGTGCGAGAAAAATAAGTGAAAAGCTTCATATGGCAAAACATAATATGTCGCTTTGGAATATTGAAGGAGATCGTATGTGATAATGGCCCGCAGTTCATAGGCTCGCAAATCACAGAATTCTTCGAAAGCTGGAAAATCAAACGAATCACGTCATCACCATATCACCCCGTGGCTAATGGGCAAGCTGAATCGACAAACAAATTCATCATCAACAACCTAAAGAAACGGTTGGAGAAAGCCAAAGGAAATTGGCCTAATGAGCTACCAGCAGTGTTATGGGATTACAGAACGACTTCAGAAACAGCTGTAGGAGAAACTCCATTTGCGCTTATTTATGGCTCAGAATCTTTAATACCGGTAAAGATTGGCGAACCAAGCATAAGGTTTACAACAGCCACGGAGGATACAAACAACGACGAGTTAAGGACCAATCTGGACTTGCTCGAACAAAGAAGGGAAGTTGCGCTAATACGTATAGCAGCTCAAAAACAAATCATAGAGCGATATTACAACCGGAAATCTCACCTCAAATATTTCGAAATTGGGGACTTTGTTCTCAAAAAAGTCTTCCAGTCAACAAAAGAAGCTGGTGCGGGAAAGCTGAATCCAAATTGGGAAGGACCCTACAAAGTCTGAGGCATCGTTGGGAAAGGCGCTTATGAGTTGGAGGCCATGGACGGAAGGATCTTACCAACCAGTTGGAATGCCATCCAATTGAAGAAGTATTACTTCTAAGGAAAAGGAATACCCCCGGTCAGGTATCACTATGTTCGATTTTATATTTGTACAATTAAAATTTTCCTAACCGTTTTAGACGATAGGCAAAAAGCTAACCCATCACCAGATGATGATATTAGACCTGCAAAGACGCGAGGAAGTAACTGAATTCCCAGTCTAGGGTTACACTTTCCTACGGAGGTTTTAAAGGGTTAAGCAGTCATCATCTAAAAACTACATACCTTCGAGTCCCGTGTGTTTTTCCTTTTCAGGAAAAGGACCACAAGGAAGGAATAGTCAAGTGCTCGAGATTTCATTCTTCAAAGCTCAAACACTTGGGGGACTATACAGTATGGAAGGCACAGACAAAGCAAAGAAGACTATCAAAAATTCAAAGCTCGAGCTTGAGGATCCATCTACCCAACAAGTCAAGTGATACGAGCAAAATCAAAAGAGCCAAAGACTCAAAACACAAAGCCTGATTCGAAAACATGTGCGTAAATGTAAACGAATATTCAGGTTAAAAGGCAAAATATTAGTTACGAGGGAGGAATGCACATCTTTGTACTTATTCAAAAAACTGTTGTAACTAAAAACAGTTATGGATAAAGATCATCATCTTTGTACTTATTCAGAAAACTGTTGTAACTATAAACAATTATGAAATCTTTGTACTTATACAGAAAATTGTTATCAATGAAAACAGTTACGGATGAAAGATCATTATCCTTGTACATATTCTAAAAAACTGTTATAGACAAAAAGCAGTTATGGATGAAAAATCATCACCCTCGTATTTATTAAAAACTGTTGTCAATGAAAACAGTTACGGGTAAAAACCCATACCTTTATAAAAATTGTTACAAACAAAAAATAGTTATTCCCTTGTATTAACTCAAAAAAACTGTTAAACAAGAAAAACAGTTACGAAATACAAGTTTATATCAAACTTGTTAAAAGAAAATAGTTGTAACATGAGTTTTAGACGATACGCAAACACATGCGAAATGTTATGAAAGTTCAACACAAAAACTTTCTTTAAAAAACATTGGTAAAAAGAAACATGTGAAAAATTCCTATCTCTCTATTGCATTCTTACACCATTATGAAGTTGAGACGTCTTCTTCATTAAGTGTCGATCAAGAAGGTCCCTCTTTCACAAACTGTGCCTACTACGAAAAGGTACGGATAATCTAATAATTTTATATGCAAAACTCAGAGGTAAAACTTAAACCTCAAAAATAAAGCATGCAAAAGACTTAAAGAGTGAAACAAAAACTCAACAGAAATTAAAGTCATACTTGCATTGATATATTAAACGGCAAAATAAACTAAGTATTAACTTAGTTTTAGCCGTATTTAGTTTTTTACATTGGGTTCCCCTAAGTTGTCGACTTAAAGGATCCAAACTTACCCTCGATGGGACTGGGGGTAACCACCAATTGAAAAAAAATAGGAACCAAGATCTTAAACTTCTTCAGACGGGGGGTTGACTTCACTGGCAGGAGGAGCAGCTTGGGATGAAGAGACTTGAGCAGCAGGAACCTCACCTTCAGGTGAAGAGAGATTTTGACCTTGTTGAGACTTCTCAATGGTCTCCTTGGTTTTTGCAATTTCAGTTTTAAGGTAAAAAACCTCTTGGCTCATTTTAGTCAATGTGCCGAGACGAGAGTTCATGTACGCCCAACTGACATCAACGGATGCCTTGTCTTCAAGAGCTTCGTAATCTTTCTCCCACAGCTTAACTTCAGCTCTTAATTCATCCCTCTCAGCCACGACAGCATCATGAGAGGCCCTTATAGGAGCGAGACACCTTTCCAGGAAGTGCACTTTCTCCAAAGAGTTGCAGAGATCCTCCTCGGTTTGAGTAAGTGATTGCACAAGTTCGCCCGAATACTCCTCCTTTTGGTGAAATAAGGCCTTCAATATCCTGATCTCTTCAGAGGCACGGGTCAGCTGCTCTACGAATGAGGACTCTAGGACGTTCTTATCCTTGCATGCCTGATCAGAAGATGCCTTCTCAATGGCCAACTCCACCGTCATGACCCTCACTTGCTGCTCCAAGGTACATTTCTCTTCTTCCACAACCTCCATGTCGAGTTGTAAGATTTCATACTGCTTTTTCCAATTATATGCCTCAACACGCAACTCACTTACTTCCTGCTCTGTATGGGAAACCTTCTTCATAAGCTCTGTGCCTATAAGATTGATCTACAAAAGGAAATCAATTAGATACAGTAAGAACGTATACAAGAATGAACGAAAGAAAGTATATTTTACCTTTAAGGAAGTATGCACGATCTCATTAGCCCATGTAAGGCTACTGTGGCTGTCCAGCTTAGCTCTTTCAGTCGGACCTATCAACGGTTTTAGCCATACATCAGGCTGGCCAGACTTTTTAAAGAGGCTACCCTCTTCTATAACTTCTATCATTTCCTGCCTCATCTTCCCCCTACTGGAAGACCCTAATTCTGCAACAGAAGGCACGAAAGCAGGAACAGATGCAGGAGCCACGGGCAAGGAAGTATGAGGGTCATAAAAAGCCACGGAAGAGGGAGCAACAACAGGAGCAGGAATAGCCATGGGAGCAGGAGTAATAACGAGAGCAGTTGAGGGAAGTTCTATAAGAGTAGAAGGAGAGAAAATAGCCAGGGGAGCTTCATCAGCAACAGAACCGAAACCTTCACGGAACATGAGATCAACAAATTCACGCACGGGAGAGGGAGTAGCATCCTCAGGGGCAGAAAATTCATCTTCATGCACGGAAGGATCAATGACATGTGCAGACTCGTTGTCGGAGACCACCTTCCTTCTGTGTGACCTATGGATTAAAGAGCCCTCCTCTTCCTCCTACTCTTCTAAGGTCCTTGACCCAGTTGCTTTTCTCTTTGAAGAAGAGGAGCCTGAAATGATCTCCTGGGCCTTTGTCAGGGACAATTTTGGAACAGACACGGACGCAGCAGAAACTCAACGAGCAGGAAACCCTATCAAAAGAAAAGGGTCAAATAAAGCTCAAAGGAGGAAAGAAGTAAAAATAAAATCTTCATTTACCGTGTGTCTTAACTCTCCAACCAAACCTCCCGGAGAGGTACTTCCATGAACGTTCTTCTAACGGAGCGGTTAACAAAAGTTTTTCTACCCAATCTCGGAAATCGGAGACATTCTTGACGGTTACCATGATTGCTGCAAAGAAAAGAAACAGTTACGGTATTGATAAAATATCTGAAGCAAAAAAGCAAGGAATGTGAGAAAAAATGTACTCACGTGCAAGATTCCACTCACAAGGAAGGGAAGATTTTCTTCGCCTACTAAACTAGCAGTAAGAACATCAACATACCGAAGAAACCAACCTCGGTATTTATCATCTTCAAGAGTTACTAACACTCTCTTACTCCTAGCCGCAAGAGTAAAAAACCCCTGGCGGAACAGCATGGGAGAATAGAGGTGAATGAGATGATGAAAGGTGAAAGGGATCGAAGCTAAATCAACCAAGTATATACGACATGCAACAACTCTCCATACGAGAGGACCGATTTGTCCCAAGAAAATTTTAAAGAATCGACAGAACTCGATGATAACCGGGTCGATGGGAGGCTTGAATCCTAATGTGAAGGGATAGGTATAAACAAAAGAATACCCAGTCGTGTAAGAGGTTATTCTTTGATTACTATTGGGAATGACAACAGGAAAATCAGACTTCTAATAATAGTCCCTGCGAACAAGAGGTATCAAACCTTCAGTAATCTGGGTAGGGTACTTGTCAGCACTGTCAAGAGACGACAATGAAGAAAGGTAAGCTTTAAGGGCCTGACTATCCCTAGAAAAAGAGAATTCTGCAGGTACTATTTCATCGACCCTCGATTCACGCAAAGGTTAACTATGTTCTCTACCTTTAGACAAAGATCTAGAAGCCCTAGCCCTCGGAGAAGATAAAGACCTAGAAGAAGGTGGGGGAGTAACTTGAGAAGAGGAAGAACCCCTGGAAGAAGTTGAACCTAAACTCCTAAGTCGACTGCCTCTCCTACTCCATGTCGGAGCAGAAGAGGGAGTCATATCATCTACGTTTATGACTCTCTTAGATTGGTTTGAAGAAGACATATTTACAAAGACAAGAAAAAGTTCTTTACAAATAAAGTTTGAAAGTTTGAAGTTTTTTGTGAAAGTAAAGAAAGGAAAAGGGGTATTTATACTCAAAGGCAACCGTCAAAAATGGGAAAAAACAATGATGTGAAATTCATAATTGACGGTGTCACTTCGTGACTGATGCAGCCGCAAAAATCCCTAAAAGGCGCTGAATAATTGCAGAACCAATCCGGGAATTCCACGTGGCACAAGAATTAAATGGAAATGACAAGCGATGCCAACGTTCAGAGATGGATGCAATGTTTCGAGTGAAGCGCGGCAAAATATTCCCGCCCTAAATGAGTATCCACTTACAAAATATTAATCGATAAATAAATGGTAAGTGGGGGGACTATCTGTATTGGTAAAAAATAGCTTCACACGTGTAATAATTCTTGATGACTCAGCAGTCTATGTGGAGCAAAATGAAAACACGACAGTTGGACAGGACTCTATGAAGAGGTACGAATAAAAGAGGCACGACACAGCATACACACGAGGTAATTAGCTACGGGAATCTCAACCTGATTGAGAAGATGAAGAGACGCGGTAAGAATGAATCTGGGCAGAATAAAGGGCATATTTGAAGATCTTCAATTAATGAGTCACACGTTACACAACCTTCACGCAACAGTTACGGTTATCATTGTAACATTACATTAATGCCATAATTAGTCATTAATGCTCAATCACTAAAAAGGATAGACGTTATATTAAGAAATTCCCTATATAAGAGAGTAAAATATAACTTGTAAGAGACATTCGAACTACTATTATAATACACTTACTTTTCGTGCATCTTATTTTCCATTTACGTATTTACTTACAATTATTAGTTTGTTCCTTGGTTATCAGAAACCCGTGTTTTTCCTAAAAATAGCTTTGGTCAAAGGATCTAATTCTTTGGTTAAACACAAGTATTATGACTCGTAGCCGTGGTCGGGATTGAATTTCGGGGAGTTCGGAGTCAATTTGGAAAGAAAATTATCATTTTGGAAGCCTTAAGTTGGAAGAATTGACTAAGATTGGATTTTTGAGTAAACGACCTCAGAATTAGGATTTGAAGGTTACAGCAGGTTCGTATGATGAATTCGGACTCGGGCGTATGTTCGGATCGGGTTTTGGATGACCCGGGAGCATTTCAGTGCATATTGTGGAAGTCAGCATTTTAGAAGAAATTTCATAAGTCTGGGTTGAAGTGCACTTTAGTGATATTTATGTCCGTTTGGGATATCGAGTCTGAGAGTAGCTCTCTATGGTGATTCTGGTGTTGGAAGCGCGATCGAAAGAAAATTCGGAGGTATGTAGGTCATTTTGAAGTAATTTGGCTAAAGTTAGAAATTTGAAGGTTTTAAGAAGTTGGACTGGAATGAATATTTTGATATTGGGGTCAGATTCTGATTCCGGAAGTTGGAGTAGGTCCGTAATGTCGAATATGACTTGTGTGCAAAATTTGAGGTCAATCGGACGTGATTTGATAGGTTTCCGCATCGAATGTAGAAGTTGGAAATTTTAAAGTTCATTAAGCTTGAATTGGAGTGGGACTCATGGTTTCGGCGTTGTTTGATGTGATTTGAGGCCTCGAGTAGGTCCGTGGAATGTTATGGGACTGGGTCGTGTGATTAGACGGGGTCCCGGGAGCCTCGGGTGTATTTCCGGATTGTTTCGGATCATTTTGGGTTGTTTTGAAATGGCTGATGCTGGTGTCTGGTGTTTTTCTTCGCGTTCGCGGGGATCCCCTCGCGTTCATGAAGAAGGATTTGGCTTCAGGGACTTTGTTCTTCGCGTTCGCGAAGGGTGCCTTGCGTTCGCGAAGAAGAAAAATCTCTGTTGCGCAGGTCTGACTTCGGAGGCTCATATCTGACAATCTATAAGGAATTTTGAGATGACGTAAAAATAACAGTTGTAGAAATTTGTGTCTAGTATTTAGAAAAGTTAACCATTTAGCAGTTGTATTTGTATACAAAGAGTTATGTCTGGTACACTACAAGGTGTCCGGGAAGATGAAGAAGAAATTTGTGTTGCACAGGGCTGACTTTGGCAGCTTATATCTCGAAATATATAAAGAATTCAGAGATCACAAAAAGAAGAAAGTTGTAGATGTTTGAATCTAGTTTTCATAACATTAAACCATTTGTCATTTGGAGTTTTGTGCAAAACGTTATGACTATTCTACTATAGGTTGTCTGGGAAGAGTTTGGAATTGCTTTTCGAGATTTTTTGTTCTTCGCGGACGCGAGGTAGGACCACGAACGCGAAGAAGACTTGCATGGAAGTGTATAAGTTTGAAAAAAATGGGTTAGGCTCATTTAATCTCATTTCCTCCATGGGAGACGACCTAGGGGCGATTTTGGAGCTCCATCTTCATCATCTATGTCAAGGTAAGTGATTCCCACCTATTCAAGTTAAATACTTGGATTATATATATATTTTAACATGGAAATTCATGAAAAATTAGTGAAAACTTGGAGTTTTGGTAGAAACCCTAGAAATTAGTATTTTTGGATTTTGACCATGAAATAGGACATGGGATTTGGAATAAATTATATATTTGAGTTCGTGAGGTTATGGGTAATGTTTATCTTCAAAAAATTTCGAAATTCGGGCACGCGGGCCCGAGGGTGATTTTATTGACATTTCGATCGAGGTTAGGAATTGTTATAAATTGGATTTTAATGGATATTTGAGCATAAATTAATGGATTTGCGTAATTATTGGCTAGTTTTGGGGCGTTGTGCATCAATTTGAGTCATCGGAAGGGCTTGGAAGCCGGTTATGGTACTTCGGATCAAGGTAAGTCTCGTTTCTAACCTTGTAAGGGGGAATTGTCCCCATACGTGAATAATCAATCATGTGCTACTATTTGTGGGGGCTACGTACGCACGAGGTGACGAGAGTCCGTGCGTAACTACTATTATGCTTATGTACGGGTAGTCTAGGACCCAAAAGCATGTTTTATTTATAGTACTTGTAACTTTATTGATGAAATTAAGCATTATCAAACCTTATCGAACTTGGCAAATGAATTTCTAGAAAATATTTAAATACTATCTTCATGGCCAGTAAAGACAAATTGAAATTTTCTTGGGTAATTGTTTTCCCGATGTAGTCGGGGTGGACTGTTTGAATGTGTATGCTTATGTGTGACCACTTCGCAATTTATATTCCGCGACCAGGGTGATTTCTTCCACTACTCTCATGGGAGTGGATTGTACGCCACGGCAGGTTAATAGATGCATCTATGGTTCGCGTCGTTCGACCCTTCGGCAGTGCACAATTTACATTTATGTTGGTTCGGGTCGTTCGACCCTCGACATTTCCTGCGCATGATATTTGCTGGATACCATCTGTGATTTGAACTGTTTAATTTCCTTAAGATATTAGTTGTTAATTGAGATGACGAAAGCTGGGATTTAGAATTTATGGAAGAATTTTTCCTTTCCTACTGCTATATGTTATTTGATAGTGACACCCATGTTTGACATTACACTTGATATCATATTAATTTTACCTCTAGTAAGCGTCAAAGTCGACCTCTCGTCACTACTTCTTCGAGGTTAGGCGGGATACTTACTGGGTATACGTTATTTCCGTACTCATACTACACGTGATGTGCATTTGTTGCACAGGTACATGTATATCTTGTGGCCCGCTTGACGCAGTGGTGTGGATGATATAAGGACTTAGGTGAGCTGCTCCTCTCGAGACGACCCGCAGCCGACAGAGTCTTCCTCAGATGTATTGTATTGTATTTTTTATTCCTTTTGTCCAGTTTGTATAATATTGTATTACATGTAATCTTCCTAGAAATTTGCTCATGCACTTGTGACACCGGGTTCTAGGATGATTTTGGGATGTATTTGTTAATTGAATTTTTAAAACATCGTTATTTACGTAGTACATTTTATTGATCGTTATAAAATGAAATGAAAAGTAACGATTTCAAAAATACTAAAATAGAAATTTTAATTAACTATTTAGTGTTGGCTTGCCTGACAGCGGTGTCCGGCGCCATCACGACCTTAATGGATTTTGGATCGTGATATCGAGGGTAGGTGTTGGTTGTGTTTAAATGCAGGAGGGTAAAGTGATTGTGTAACAGCTATGATTTTAGGAAGGGTATAGAGAGATATAAGTTTGAGGCTAAGCAGGCGGGGTTATCTCCCCAGGGGTGTCTTGAGGTTGTGTGATCCTTATGTGGTTTTGTAGCAAGTCCTCCCTTACCAATATATGATATATGTTGCAATTTGAGTTTAGATCGCTTGTGGAAGTTGGCACGGTTGTTACAATGGTGAATGCGAGATTTGTAGATGATTTGAGATATTAGATGGTTTGTGTTATATGAGCTTATGAAGGACGGTATTGTGGCGGTGTTAGCATATCAGCAATATGAGTTATTGTTTGTCTTGATCTATGGCTTTGAGCCAGGGGGAGTCTGCTAATGATGAGTTGGTTGCACGATTATGTGGTGTATTGGTTTCGATTTGAGGTATATCGGTGAATCTGTTATAACCTGTAGAGGTGGAGTTTGAGAATGACTCGAGTAATAGGAATTTTTAGATACATGTTGTTATATACTCTATGGATAATTGGGTTTTATTGAATGTTTGAGTTGTATTTGTAAAGGGTGCAGTGTGTGCGGAGTAGGAATTTACCTGGTTGCTTAGTGGTGTAGGTTACTCCCTTGGGTGTTGGTGTGTTACAGGGGTGCAGGCCGTTCAGTATATTAGATCAGTTTAATTGAGATTAGCGTAGAGTGAATGGCTCTATAGAATGGTTCTGATGGATTCAAGGTTATATGTAACAATTGGGAATCTTCAAGATGTGTATTTGGCTAGAAACTAAGATTTACGTTGGAGGGTGTCAAGACTTGTGGTATTTCTACTTTATCATGGATTCTACATATCAGTATCAGGAAGGTGAAGATAATGGCTTTAGATTCGCAGGGAGTCTCTTCAGGGTTAGTATTTTGAATGTGGTGCTTTTGGAGACATTTGATAGAGTATTCAGCAGCTTATGAGCCTTAGACGGAATGGTTTTATACTTGGGTCTCGTGTGGTGAATCTGGGTTGAGAATTGCGGTATTATGGCAAGGAAAAGTATCAATTCGAAGGTAAGTCAGAAGGAACTTGGATTAATAGGACATCTTGGTAGTAGGTCGGGTCGGGATGGTAAGGGATATGATTAGTTCTTTGGGTATTTATTAGGTAATGAGTTTTTTTACATGTGTTTCTTGGCAATGCTCTTGTATTTTGGTGACCTGCATAGCTTGTTTAGTTAGAAGGATTCATTCCTAATGGTTTGGTGTCGTACAAATGGGATTCAGAGAGTTCTTGATGGTTTCTACCACGGTTAGAGATGTATATCTTCTACTGGCATGAGGAGCATGTGGTGAACAGTGATTTTTCTCATTAGATAGGATCAAATGAAAATTTCTTGGCTAGTTGAGTACGTAGTTTCTTGTGGCTCAAAAGGGATTATGAAGTTCTCATATTTATCATAGGATGGAAGGGTGTATGCAGTATGCTGTGTAGAGTTGAGATTTGCATGTGTGAGGTCACGGTTCAGTTCTGGAAGGAAGGTCATTAATTCTGAGGCAACATGGGCAGTTTCAGATGACTAGGTAAATAATATCACTAATTGGTGTGGCTTGATGAGGGTATACATTTCAGAAAGGGCAATGTGTTTGAGTTAAGGGTGCTTCATTGGTATTGTGGCCCTTTCTTGTTGGATCGACTAATGATATTCAAGTTTACTTGGTGGCACGGAAGAATTATAGGGGTATCCCTCATAGAATGAATGGGTATTAGAGGTGTGTTATATATTCGAGCGGTGGAGTTGGGATTGGATATGGTGATTTGTGCACTTCATGGACTTCGAGACTGAGAGTTCTCATAAACAGGTTATTTTGTGGTTATGGACTGTGAAGGTGTGAGAAAATCTAGTCAGATGTTAGTATGTGCCATGATTCAGTCATTGTGAACTTTCGGAGAGTTATCTATCTGTTGCGGGTGACCAGAGTTGATTTAGGGTCCATTGGTAGGCCTGGTATGGGTGTGTGTTCTACACGGGGTCGGAATTGTTGACTCCGAATTGCTATTGTTAAGGGATGTGCCATTCAATTGTCATCGATTTTATTCGTGTTTTGGAGTGATCTATGAGTTACCCTTTGTGTTATGAGGAGTTATGATTGTTGGTTATATGCACATATGGTGCGGGTCTATTTGGGATTTATAGAGGGATTTGAGTAAGGTAAGTAATTGGGTATTATGGGATTGAGACGTATTAGTTATGTTCTTTTGGGTTCGTGTGGCATGGTATCGTCTGATTCCCCATGGTTATGGCAATGCACTTTGAGTACTTGATGTCGAATTGCGCATGGTTATTGATTTTGATCAAGGTGGCTTGAAGTATTTCATGTGGACCAGCGTTTGAATGGGATCACGCATTGTAGCGGAGTTAAGTAGAGGTATGATCCTTGGTGTCAGATTCGTGTGTTTTGGTTTTACGATGTGTGCCAGGATCTTAGCATAGTGTTGTGATGGTACTTGTTAAGCTGGCGGGATAGTCCTCTCGTGTGAATCTTTTCTATGATTTGAGTACGTTAGGATGTTGCTATTGAGTGCACGAGTTGTACAAGTTATGGCTTTGGATTGTATTGATGTGTCATGTCATCAGAGTGGTCGTGTTGGATGAAAAGAGGTCACTGGACCTATAATGAATACTATCAGAATTGACTACAGCATAGTTGGAAGGATGATATCAGAAGTTGGCTTAGAAATCTGCTATAGTTCCTGTCGGAGAAGGGGGAACCCCATGACTGGCGGAATGGATGAATGGTTACTAGTTTCTGTGTGTTTATTTCATCATTAGCAGTATATGAAAGTGTTAGAACGAGGTTTTGCTTGATAAGAGGTTATTTAACGGTATTGGGTTATTTTGAGCAGCTATTGTGATTAGGAGTTATCGCTATGGGTGTTTGATCATGCGGTATATCATGTGATTACATCTTGGGTTACGGATATGGCTTGATACAGCGTGTTCAGACTTATTCAGTTTATAGATGTGGAATTTTGATCTTATAAATTATTTCAGAAGTGGAAATTTGGTTCTAAGGTTTATGGGTTAGGCTGGATTGCAAAATTTCAGTTATGTTGTGCTATTGGGCCTATATGGGATAGGTGACGTGGGATCACCCACGGGTATGTGCATGGTAGGTTTCACGGCAATTTTGATGGTTTTTGGAACAACTTTGGGCACGTTCGAGGATGAACATACGTTTAAATAGGGGAGAATGTAACGACCCGATCGGTCGTTCCGAGAGTTTAGCCTCATTTTCCCTATTTCTACTTCATTTTGTGTTGTTTAACTCATCTATGTTGTGTTGGGTCGGTTGTCTCGGGTTCGGAGTGGTTGTGGAGAGAAATGAGACACTTAGTCTCTTAAGATGGTGAAATAGTTAGAAAAGTCAACTAGAAGTTGACTTAAGGGTAAATGATCTCGGAATGTGGTTTTTATGGTACGGATAACTTCGTTAGGTGATTTGGGACTTAGGAGTGTGTTCGGAATGTTGTTCAGAGGTCCGGAGTAGAATTAGGCTTGAATTGGCGAAATTGGATTTTTGGCGATTTTCGGTCGGCAGAGAAAAACTAGCTATCGGGTTCGTAGTGTCATTTTGGATGTGTGTGCAAATTTTCAGGTCATTCGGAAGTTGTTTGGGTGGTTTCGGCATCGTTGGCGAATTTCAGAAACTTAGAAATCCTTAAGCTTGAATATGGGTTAATTTGGTGTTTTGATGTCATTTTGAGCGTTATGAGGGTTCGACTAAGTTTGAATATTGATGTATGACTTGTTAGTATTTTTGGTTAAGGTACCGAGGGCCTCGGGATGAGTTCGGATGGTTGACGGATTGATTTTGGCACTTAGAGAATGCTGGTGTGTTGTTGTTCTGAAATTTTCGCATATGTGGATGGGTGGCCGCAGGTGCGGTCATCGCAGGAGCAGTTAGCTTTGCGCAGGTGCGAATTTAGGCAGCCTGGCTTGGAAGCACAGGTGCGGATTTTGAGTTTTTAAGTAAAAACCGCACTTGCGAGGGATATTTTGTAGGTGCGGGTGTTTGGTCTGCAGGTTCGGATTCACTGGGCAGAGCATATAAATAGTTGCCTTTGCAAATTTTTGGCTTATTTCATCAATTTTTCATTTGGGTTGGAGCTTGTGGGAGCAATTTGAAGGGGTATTCCAAGGGAATTTCTTGGAGGTAAGATTCTTGGACCTAAACCTCGTTTCTATGGTGATATTTGACCGATTAGACATGAAATTTATGGAAATTAGTGGTTAAAATTGGGGTTTAGGCTTTGAAATTGGAGACTTTGATTTAGAGATTTGAGGGACGTTTGTGGACGGATTTTGATATATTTGGTATGTATAAACTCGTGAGAGTGTAAGGATTCGAGTTTTGTGATTTTTATCGGAATCCGAAACGTGGGCCCGAGGGTCGGGTTTGACAATTTCGGAATTTTTTATGTGAATTGGTTATTTTCAAGCGGCCTTTGTTTCTTAAGCATATTTTGATTATGTGAATATATTTGTGAATAGATTCGGGCGTGTTGAGGCCGAGTCGAGGGGCAAAGGCATCACGGAGTAGTTTTTCATCCGGTTTGAG
Source organism: Nicotiana paniculata (assembly GCA_005239505.1). NCBI lineage: Eukaryota > Viridiplantae > Streptophyta > Magnoliopsida > Solanales > Solanaceae > Nicotiana > Nicotiana paniculata. The sequence continues at coordinate 14,631 of ML357113.1, read as the reverse complement.
GTAAGTAACGATTGTAAATCAAGACCTGAGGGTATGAAACCCCGGTATTTTGTATTGTTTTGATAAATGAGGTGACGCACATGCTAGGTGACGAGCGTGTGGGCGTGCACCGGTGGGGGATTGTGACTTGGTCCGTCTCATAGCGACTATTAAGCTGCGTATTTGATTTGAAATCGTATGATATTTCGTATTTTAGAGATTGATACTATATTTTGGGTTGTACGCCATGTTTGGGGCTTTGTGCCGACCTGTTGGACCCTCAAGGGTATTTTTACTACTGTTCTCACACTATTTAGATAGAAAATAAAATCTCAATCATGATTTATACATGTTCACTTGTTATCCTTGTTTATCACTCTGTTTTTAAATAATGAAAGATATTTTTGGGCTGAGTCCCCGTGATTTGTATTGAGTTGCCCGAGTGGCTCGTGAGAATGATGACTGAGTGAGGCCGAGAACCGGACTGTGAGGATAGTGACGAATCGGGCTGCACGCCGCAACATTTTATATATATATATATATATATATATATATATATATATATATATATATGGGGGGGATCGGACTGCACGCCGTAGCGAGATATTGGATCGGCCTGCATGCCGCAGCGGTTATTATATGGATCGGGCTACACGCCGTAAAGGTTACTACATGGTACATGTTGAGTGAGAGTGCTAAGTGTGGGCATTGACTGATGAGAGTAGAGTCACGAGTGATTGAGAGGCTTGCCCGAGAGGCTTTATTTGTGAGTGACACTGTGCCTGAGGGGCTGATATTTTATGAAACTACTGTTTTCATTCTTCTTTACACTGAGCCTCTAATGAAAACGTTGAACAAATGTTTTATACGAGATTTTAAATGGAAAACTGGAGATTTTATGAAATATTATGAATGTAGATTTCTGACTAAATTTAAATTATTTCCACTGTTGCTTATTATATGGCTTTACATGATCTTTAAATGCTCGTCACTGCACTCAAGTCTTTAGTTATGGTTGTTACTTACTGAGTTGGCGTACTCATGTTACTCCCTGCACCTTGTGTGCAGATTCAGGTACTGGGGCTGAGCGATAGTTGATCTACCCTTTGGAGCATTGTTCGAAGATTGTGAGGTAGTTGCTCGGTGTCCGCAGCTTGCCCTTTCTCCTTCCTACTCTGTTATTTTACTTTACTTCCCAGACTTGTTTGTAGTAAAGAACTACTATTAGACTGTATCACTTCTTAGATGCTCATGACGGATGACTGCAGATGTTGGGCTATGTTCAGATATTTTGACCACTTTTATTGTTTTAGATGCTAAAAAGCGGGAGTTATTATGAAATATTATATAATTGATGTATTAAATGGAAATCCCTTATGTTGTTCTTAGTAAATTGGCTAGCCTAGTATTATGATAGGCGCCATCACGGCCAGTTTAGATTTGGGGTCGTGACATCCATATTAGCTATAATACTCATGTTTTGGTCACTGAGGCATTTTATCAAACACTTGGTGAGTATAAAGCTTCACAACCCTCGTTAATGGTGTTTCTTCATCCAAAAACCCATTCTCTTGCTCCTAAATAAATTCTAAAACCTCAAATTGCTATAATCAATACCATTCTTTATCACCCATAACGTAAACAACAACCTTAACAATAATCAACAACCCAAACCTATAACTGTCCATGCTTATCTATCAAACCCATCAACTCATATCCCATGAATTAGAGTCAATAATCATTAATCCAATGCTAGAATCAATTAAACGGTGAAGACTTTACCTTTTTGGAAGAAATCTTGCAAAACCCTCCTTTGAGTTCTTGAAGAAATCTCTTGAAGATCTAAGTATTTTATGTGTAGATTCATCAATACTAGTGTAAATATGATGGAATTCACGCAAAGATAATGGGGATTGCTTACCTTGAAGATAGGAGGAGTTGGAGCTCTTGAGAGAGTGGAGGAAAACCCTAAAATTCATCCAAAAGAAATGGGGGAAGTGGACCCACGAATTTTCTTAAAAATACATTAGTTGGGCCGCTCCTGGTCTGGCGAAGTGAGCCTCACTTCGCGGTCCAGCACCTTCAAGTGAAAGCATGATCTCCGCCAAAATATCTGTGTGGTCGCATTTTGGTAATTTGATCATAACTTCTTGTAGGAATGTCCAAATGATGAACGGTTTGAAGCATTAGAACTAGACTCAAATACCTTTCATTTTATAGGTTGTGCATCACCTAACACTTTATATATCTATAGATATGCTTGTCCAAAGCGTAGTCTTGTGCGTACTCATTCGGAATTTTAGTCTATCATATAATTTTCCAACTTGGCTTAGACTTAGGTCTCTCCTTGGACCCCAAATCACTTATGATATGCTCATACACTTATTATCATAACCAATTGATGACCATCACGTTAATACTCATTTAATGCATCCACAACCGATTCAAATTTACAGAGTGTTACATTCGCACTGCAAATGCTCATATTAGAATAAGTCCTAGAAAGACAAAGCTTATGGTACGTGTACGTTTAAAGCATATAGACAAATCAGCTTCAAATAAATTTATTGATAATTAAGATGAACAAATGATCAAAATCATCATAATAAGGAGGAAAGTGATCTAGAAGATCACATGACATATCACTTCATAAAATTTTAGGAGAGGTTGAGGCATATGAAAATATGAATGAAGAGATCTTTATATTATGTCTTTATGAAAAAAAATAGGTTGGATCCGATATAAAATATTCATTGACTACATTTATGATATTTCTCTCTCTATCTCTCTCTATCTATCTCTCTATCTCTCTCTATCTCTCTCTACATATATATATATATATATAAAAAAGAAGATCTGAAGTGTGGAGAAACAATTCAAGTAGAATTGGTTTTATATGAAATACATATACTTTTGGACCTACAGTTCAAATACTTGGAAGTATAAAGTCAATAGAGTGTGCAATCACTTTTATCTATCTAATATATCTAGCTTGACATGAAGACTTGATATGCCTCTAAACTCTATGTATATGGATTATATGACTTAACTTATATGACAATCCCTTATGGATTTAAATTGCTTAAAGCAAATAGAATTCTTGGTCATGAAGTACTCCATCCTGCATTTGTATCTTGCTATAACTATAAGCATAATAATGTGATAGCGAGAATTTTTGCCTTTTTGGAGATATTGGAAAGGCCATTCCATGGAATTTTATGAAGATATTACATATCTATCAAAAGTGATGATTTCAAGGTGCAACATATTCATTCAAGTTAATATGGCTGATTTGTTTATCAAATCTCTACCAACAATCTTTTGGAGATGGTGCACATGATTGGAATACGTAGGCTTAAAGATGTAAATTGATTATCTCATCAGGGAGTTAATACATGTTGTACTCTTTTTTCCTTACAAGGTTTTGTCTCAATGTATTTTTCTTGCAAAGGTTTTAACGAGGCAACCAAAAGGCGTATTTCTAAACATGTGTATTCTTTTTCCTTCTCTAGAATTTTTTTCACTGTTTTTATTTTCGTTAAGGTTTTAAAGAGGCACATTATAAGTAGAATTGTATTTAAGGTGAATATCTATATTTTAGAGAGATTTTAGGATTTGTTACGTAGTGGCAAATATCTATATTTTAGAGAGATTTTAGGATTTGTTACGTGTATTTAAGGTGAATATCTATATTTTAGAGAGATTTTAAGATTTTCCTACAAATAGAGGGGTTTTATCCTATTATAAATCATCACAAAACAATAAGAATTCTCTTTCTCTCTACTTTTCTATTCAATACTCTTCATCTTCTTTTATTGTTTCATAACAAGTATCCGTTTATCAAAGAAAAAAAACAACACAAGGTAGGGAGGGACGTGATACTGAATAATTAAAATGTCAAATAGATTACTAGGTGCAACTTTCACATATTCCAAAATAAAGTTTGCCCCGCCCTGCCCTAACACACTAATTTTTTTTAAAAAAAAATAGCCTTCCCCTACCAGCCTCGGCCGATTTAAATCTTCCCCTGCCCTGCCCCATTTAAAGCTTGCGAGTTATAATATTTGTCACTCCATGGCATCACTAAAGGTGTTAAGCACTAGATTGTTTTGTCTTTACAATTTTTTTTAATGCTTTTTTTAATTAAAAAAATTGAAAGTAGCATATAAGAGATCGACATTGTTTTATTCTATTTATTTAAATTGTAGAGGACTATATTCACCCATTTCCTACCCTGGACACCCAAAAGAGTCACCAATATTTGAGAAAAGCCCCAAAATAGTCCAGTAGCTTTGGACTTTAACTCATACTAGTCCTATTTCTTTCACATGGAGCACTAATAGGCCACATTCTTTAATAAAGTGGTATACTTTTAGTCTCCATGTTTGATATGAAAATAAATATTTTCCTAGAAAATGAGTGGTTATCATTTATTTTTCCTTGTTTGGTTGGTGAATGACAAACTTTTTTCGAAATTATTTTCTTTTGTTTGTTTAGAGAGTAAAAAATATTTTTTAGAAATTTTTATGCTACTTCTCTTACCCCCTCCCCCTTATTCCAAATCCCCATGTTTTCCGTATTCCCCTTCTCTCTCCCCTCCTATCCCCCCTCCCCCCAAACCCAATTACCCAACGTTTTCAAGACTATATTTTTTTTCAAGAATTTAATTATTCTTTTAAAAATTTACACAAACCAAAGGGACTAATGTGTTGATTTACCTTTTCTCGTAAAAGCAACGTTGAAATTTGTGTTACACAACTAAAAAAAATACTCTTTTTGGTTGAAAAAGAAAGTACTCTTTCTACAACATGAAAAAAGCTACTCATTTTGTTAAAATGAAAGAAAATATTTTTTTTACATCATGAAAAGAAAATACTTTTTGCTACGTCAATTTGTTGAAATGAAAGAAAATACTTTTTCTACATCATAAAAAAAAAAA
>ML357111.1:0-17413 GCA_005239505.1 Nicotiana paniculata | reverse complement strand
TGAACTATAATCAAGGTTAAATTAATGTCGAATAACAATATCCATGGCTAAACCACAACCCCAGAACAATGGCTGTTTAGCCACTCATGCTGTAGTCAAACAATTGCATAAATATTGCATGAATTGAAAATACTAGAATAAGATGAAGAAAACTGATAATCCTTGCTCCTTCAATGATCTTGTGTGTGTATTTGCTCTCCAAAAACCGTCTCCCCCCTCAAAATGTGTTCTTGGGTCTATTTATATGATTAGGATAAACCCTAGCCGTGTAAAAGACTCCTATTCCCACTTGGAAACACTTAAAAACCTTTAAAACTCGGGGTTCACTGAAGCAGGTACCCAGGCGTTTGAGGGTTAACGCCTGGGTGAGGTTAACGCCTGGGTAACGCCTGGTATACCCTGGCGTTTGGGGGTTAACGCCTGAATAACGCCTGGTATGCCCTGGCGTTTGGGGTGTAACGCCTGAATAACGCCTGGTATTTCCTGGCGTTTGGGGTGTAACGCCTGGATAACGCCTGGCACCTCTTGGCCTTAAGAGCCAAACGCTTGGAAAACGCCAGGCTTGTCCTTGGTCGCTCCTTTTCGACTCTTGAGCGTATTTTCCGACGTTTATGCCCTCATTTAGCTCGGCTTCCGTTTCTAATTCACCTACACATTAAATAAACCTCATTAGGCACATACGACGTGTATTTTTATCATTAAAGCATATAAAATGCAAGGTATATAATGCTAAAAATCATGAATTCTAGCCACACATCAGCTGGAACCACAGGTTCTTAGGAGTGGTCACATTTGCGAGCCCATAGGTACGAGTCTGAGTTACAGATGCGGAAGAGAGGAGATGGGCCAATTCCGCAGAAGCAGAAGGAGATGCGCATATGCGCATCCGCAGGTGCAAAATTGAGGACTTAAGTGATTTTCCATAGGTGCGGAGGTCTTTTGGAAAAAGGGAGACTGCAGGTGCGCATTCTGAGCCGCATGTGCGGAAAGTCTTGGCAAAACCTATAAATTGAACACTTCGCGAATTTTAGTTCATTTTCCACCATTTTCAGCCGGACATTGGAGCTTTTTGGAGCTTTTTGGAGCGATTTTGAAGGGAATTCAAGGTTTTCAATGAGGTAAGTTGTTTGAGCTATAACACTTCTATCTATGGTGTTTTCCCATCGTGTTATCATCTAATTAGTGAGATTTAGGAGTGAAAATAGGGGGTTAGGGCTTGGGATTTTCGAGAGTTTAATTTGAGGATTTGAGGAACCAAATGATGTCAGATTTTGATAAATTTTGTTTGGTTAGACTCATGAGTGAATGAGCTTTAAAGTTTTGTAACGTTTGTCAGATTTCGAGACATGGGCCTGGGGGCCGGGTTTGAGCCAATTTTGAGTTTTGAGTCTAATTTGTATTTTTTCTTGTGGATTCATTCCTTTAGCGTATATTGATGGTATTGTACTGGTTGTGAATAGACTCGGAGCATTTGGAGGCCGAATCAAGGGGCAAGAGCATCGCAGAGTAGAGATTTTCTCGGTTTGAGGTAAGTAACAGTTGTAAATCTAGTCCTGAGGGTATGAAACCCCGTATTTTTGTGTCATATGACTATTTAGAGGTGGCGCACATGCTAGGTGACGGGTGTGTGGGCGTGTGGGCGTGCACCGTTGGGGATTGTGACTTGGTCCGTTCCGTAGCAACTGCGAAGTTGAATATCCTGTTGAAACTATATGCTTCTTATTTGTTTTGGAAAGAATTATTGTAAATCATGTTGGATGCCATGTCTAGGACTTATGCAGTATTGTTTGGACCCTTAGAGGTGTTTTCCTGTTGTCCTCTCACTGTTTTGATTGAAAATTTGTACTCAGTCATGTTTATGCATATTTACTTCATAGCTCAGTCTATGTTACTCTATTTTGATGCATCATATAAATGTTGTTTGGGCTGATTACTTTGATTTCTTAGAGCCCGAGAGACTGGAGAGATTTATGACTGAGTGAAGTTGAGGGCCTGATTTGTGAGGACATTTATGGGATCGTGTTGCACGTCGCACCATGTTTCATTGATTATGCCCTGTGATGGGCATTGATATAGCGCTTAGGCTGAAAGAGCCCCTCCGTAGTCTTTACACACCACCAGTGAGCGCAGGTACCTACTGAGTGCGAGTGTTGAGTGCCGACACAACTAGAAATCCGGTAAATACCGACCAGAAAAACCGACCAACGTTGGTCGGTTATGGCCAATTACCGACCAAAACGCGTCCAAATACGCTTGGTCTCTATTTTGATGGTCGTTTTAATATACCGAATGTCACGACCCAAACCAATGGGCCGCGACGGGCACCCGGTACCTTACTCAACCGAGCACCAACGTAACATATATTTCTTATTACATCATCATATACATGTGACATACGAGCCTAATAGGCCAACATAATCATTTATAAACTACAAAACATAGGCCGACAAGGCTGTACAATCTTTCACGCACACGACATATGTCAACAAGCCTCTAAGAGTACATAAATTTTGTAAAGGTCGGGACAGAGTCCCGCCATACAAAATAATACACGTCTAAATCATACTAACCAAACAAGCAACTCCGAAGCAAATGGAGTGCACCAACATTTTCCGCTAAGCTGATAGCTTTTTTGGAGTGCTCTCGACCTGTCTATGGGGACCTGCGGGCATGAAACGCAGCATCCTCAGGCAAAAGGGACGTCAGTATGAATAATGTACCGAGTATGTTAGGCACATAAATAAATACATAAGAGACATGGATGACATATAGAGTACATGACTCAACCTGTAAGTTTGAATAAATTTCTAAATCATAAATTACTTTTAGCGTCAAGCATATGGGTATGAATGTCATATCGTGCATAGGTACATGTTTCATAATATCATCAGCCTCTGAGGGCATCCCATCATATCATAAAGGCCACTGTGGTAAAAATCATCATCGTATACCTGCTGATCAGGTGGTGGTGCGTATATAACGCCATAACCTTTCCCATATCATATATACATATATATACATATATATACATACATATATACGCGTATATAACGCTGTTTGAATCATATTTCAGCCACTTTGGGAAACATCATCATCATATACCAGCTGATCAGGTGGTGGTGCGTATATAACGCCGTAACCTTTTCCCGTATCCCATATACATATATTTACTATATACGCGTATATAACGCCATCTGGTCATGGGTCAATGCACATGAATGCAATGGATGAAAAGTACGTTAATAAAATCTTTCGGGGCTTCGTAAGACTATTTTGCCTCTGAGTAATATGATAATGTAAACTCTTTTCAACTTTCATATCTTTCTGAGACCCATGAGTAGATGATAAAATATTATGACACATGGACATTCAAGAACATAGATATTTTTAATACTTTGATGAATAGAGTCATTTATGAAATTTGCGCATTAGCACGTTTCGTTCGTATTGCATGGATCATGCCAAAAGAAAGAAGAGATAGCCTTAACATACCTGAGCCGATTCTCTTGACAATTCCTCTAAGACACATCAATTGCGACAAATCACATAATAGCAGATTGAAGTAGAGAAAATCCGTATGATATTCTTGAGAAAGATTATACCATGTTCTCTTAGAATTGCGTCTTACGCTGCTATTATATAATTCCAAATTATGTTACAAAACATGTAACTTGCTATTATGGCTTTGAAACCCATATAGGCTGCCATGGAATTGTAGTATAATGAAAGAAGTAAAGAACAAGGAGATGACTCAATTTAGGGGCCAAGTGATATTGAATAGATTGTAAAGAAATGGAATGAATAGGATTAATGTGTCACTTTAAATGGAACACACGTAGTTTACAAATACAGTAGTACTTTTCTTAAGACATGGATACGTGTTTTTATTGAAAAGTGAGTTAATTCTTATCAAAAGTCTTGTAAGCTTATCCACAAAAATTCTTTCATTAACTTGTGAATCTCCCACTAACAAATAATTAACCAATTATTCCTATAATTAAGAATTATCCCAAATTACTTAAAATATTGCTCATTTTTAGCATACCTTATGCATATAACTATCATGGCCATGTGGTGCCTTATATGGTATTAGTCCATAAATATCAGGTATTTTAGCTCGGGCCATATTTTATCCCAAAATGTCAAACTTCGACGAAATTCATTTTTTTCGATTTGCTTACCCTCTCAGCTTCACCAATTTACTCATCACTTGTTTAAAATAGCATAATGCTTATAATCACAAAATAATTTCATTCCCGAACTTGCGTTGATTAACCTATGAAGAAGCTTTAACGTTCGAAAATGCGGGATGTAACATCTTATTTTCGAGCTTCCATTAATTTATTTATAGCATACTTTCATGTACGAAAAAATAGGGTGTAAGATCATTCCTCCCATTGGAACATTCGTCCTCGAATGTTGACTGATGCCTTATCATTTTCATAACTTATGCCTTTCGAATACTTTAGTATTCTCCTTGCAATCTAGAGAACCGTTCTATGAATAATTCCAAAGTCTAGGGCATTCCCCCCTTTAGTCCTCTTTCTCATATCATGACTTGTGGTCGAAATCTTTCCAATCTCGTACATGTTGCTACCTTCTGTCATAGATCCGTTTATCCATTCGTATGACTTTACTGCCATAAATCTTATTTTGATTTATCACTACTAAGGTCTGCTACCAAACTCCAGGTTACTTTTGTTGCTTATCCCATATGTATAAATCTAAATCCTTTAATGCTTCATCATTACTATTCATCTTAAGAATGACGGCCTAATCTCATCTCATACTTTGTGACGTTTGTCCATCCATTGTTGATTCACCTCAAAATTGATCTATAATCTACCACTGATAACTTGAAACCTCTTACGTAATCACTAGGGCTCACGTTGAATCGTGGAATATTTGAAGTGATTTTCCCGATCCACCTAGGGGCGATACGATACTATACTTTCATAATCGTATTTCATAGCATTCCAATGTGATTTACCTTACCTATACAATTCATGAAATCATTACTCAATCGGAGTCCCAAACATCATTCTTTATCTATCACAATTACACCCTTATTCTACTACCATGGAAGCATTCCATCTCTTCTAAGTGCCACTAGTCTTAGACTCCCTTGAGTTCATTCAGACTATGAGCTTTCTATAACTTAGAGAAACCATCAGCTCTCTTGTTTTCATGGGCTTAATCCTGAGGACTTATCCATTCTCATCACCTTCTCACTATCCCTTTCTTATCCTTAATCATGTCTTCCAAGGACCTTGTCGCTTTACCATACTTTAGTTTGCGACCTACACATATTCATTTATACTACTCAAAACCTTTCTTCAACTTGTCTGCACCATAGATTTACTTATGTTATTCTGGAACATCAAGAGAGACATCACATCGTCTCAAACTCTTCTTTCACTCTCTTAACTAGACATCTCGATACCTAGAAATCATAGGTTGGAAAATATGTCACTGACGATTCCGCTATCATTCATGGATACTGAATCTCAACGCTTCTAACCTTCTTATCCGTAGTATAGACTATTCATAACCTTTTGCATTTGAGTATCTTGTACTTTGTTCACCTTTTCGCCCACATTTTTCTATCTCTTTCATAACCTCTGTTCCACATAGGTATAATCTATCTCCACAACCCGAGGCTTTATTATAATACTTGCACCTTTGGTGCATACACAATCCGGTGGGAGCTTTGTACTGACTTCTTATGAGGTTGATACTCTTTAGTTAGGTTCCATCGTAAAGCTTTTATAAAATATGGCTACTTTACTATCATTTTTTTTACCTCTGCTATTTAAGAGTGATCCTGAGGTCTATAATTTCTTGGTCCACTCCTGTTTTATTTAGTCGATGTAACTCTTTAGTTTCTCCTTCTTTCTGATCAGTCTTTATGTAGGCTTAAGATATCTTCCAATATGTGGCTCCTGGTATTAGTACTTTATCCTTTCATAGGCGCTGAGGGATATTCATGACAAAATTCTTTAACAATGCAATCCTTCGTCTATGACCTGGGCTCAATTATTTCTTTGAACGTATACCAGAATCTTCTACGGCTGTATATGTTGCAAGTATAAAACTCCAAACCCTTAAGTGTGTTCATAAGGTAACTAACTCTGGATCATTGGTCGGATGATTTCTTTTTTTTCCAAGGTTTTTTTTTTTCAACATATGCTATTACTTTTCCTGGTCGTTCCCACTTGTTGCATAAGTACATGTCTTATCTTAGTGCCCACATATATTGGAATTATATACAACTCATATAATCGTGAATATCACTTCTGATTTTTATCCCTGTTCATTAGCCACTGCATGTGCCACTTTCTTAGGGAGTGCATACAATGTTGTTTTGAGACTGATGTCACATGAAAATTTTCTCTTTGGGTCGTTGTGCTGAGGTTGAATCCTTCTTCCTTATTTCCTCAGCTAGGCTTTCGTCGTAGTACTTTGGGAAGACCCTCTGACTCTTGTAAAGTTGCGAGCCTATTACATTGTTTACTTGACGGACCTTCTGATGTCCTCCTTTTCCTATACTCATTTGTAGTTGCTTACCTCTGTATCCTTGTGCTTGTAGGGTTGCTTCTGAACTGATATTTTGATTGTCTTCTAGTGGCATTCTCTTTTATTTCCTTAATACTCATATGGTACCTTTTTAACTTTGCCAACTCTTATACGAATATATCTCAAGTATTACAATGTCATAACTACGGAGCTGAATTCCCCATGTTGGGGTTCCTTGTGTTTATCTTGTATTGATCTGCTGATTTGTCCTTATCCTCTCGTCTAGCCATAACAAGATTCTTCCTGAATTAACTACTAACTGCTCGTTGGTCTGTTCTCATATCAATACTCCGCGTAATATTTCTTGGGTTATTTCCTTTGTCTTAACTTACATCTTGTGCTGGCTCTTTCTTTATCAATAACATCTCGGGTCGGAACCCTTACTTCTTTTTTCTGACATCGTGCTTACATAATGTTCTAGAATCATAGCATATCTGTAACATTTGAATAAGTTCAATCTCATCCCTTTCTCATTCTTATCACATCCTTCCTTTATTGTTCCATAGTTAGTAGATCCACTTAATTTGACTTACTGCCACATCATTCCATATTCCCCCTTTTTTGAGGAGTACTAAGAGTTGGAGCTATGATGACCTATTTACAGATGTTTTTCCTCTTCATTGTTGGCGTCCTTTCACATCATCAATGACCCTTACTCGCCTTACGATAATCCTTCTATACCAAGGATAACAAAATTCCTCACTATCAATGGTGACACTTTGTAACTGGCACATACATCCCCTTAAGCTTAACTTTGTTTATATTACTTGCTTTAGGCAAGCGTCTCCCTGAATGACCATTCTCTGAATTTCTCATGAATCTTCTTTTGTTGTCCATCTTATTATCACCGGAACCAAAATTTGAAATTCTCTTGATGCCGACTATTATCAATCACTCAGTCCCTAATTCATGTTTAATTTATCTTGTTCACCAATCCATACTGGTTTCTATTACTCTGGGGTCTAACTTTTCCTTCTGTTAATCACGTTAGAGTCGCAGACTTATTTCTTGAAATGAGGATATGACTTTATAGCCTATAATCTTTTGTTATTTCAAGGCATGTCACCTCTCGTCTTTTCCTTCAATTGACTGTAGACTGTAATACTATCATCTTTTTGATCTACCGTTGTTATCCACGTATCATATCATACTCATAATGCATCATTAACTCTTTTCTTATTTCCTGCTAACATTTATGCTTACCACTTTATTCTGAAAACTCGAACAAGACATTATTTTGCTTTCAGCTTCCCTTTGCTCCATCCAGTGGCTCTTCAAGTTGCTTAAAGTTCTTGCTTTACTAGGGACGTGAGCCACACTAAGGTAGTATATATCCCCTCAAGGCTTATAGTTCATGTCTTTGTAGTACTTATATCTGGCTGCACTATTTTAAAGCGTACCATTTGGGTGTCTCATAAAGAGATCTATTAGAACATTTGCAATATCCTTCGGAAATGTCAATTGACGCAAACAATTCATCCATCATATCTTCTTATACTAGTTCTTTTAACCCACATAGGGCATATCTGGAACGGGTGCGACCAATTATATATACCTCTGTTACTATTGAATATAACTGAAAAAAGCTTATGTTTCTCTGCCTCAATTATAAACGATGTTAACCTTCATTAACTGGGTACCTCGTACCCTTTTTCACCTTGCTCCTTTTACTTACTGAAACTTGTACTTACCTTCTTAATCTCTCATTGTCCTTCACCATAAAGATGGATAGGCGTTCTTGCCTTAAGGATTCTTATTAGGAAGCTTACACCTTTCAGTACACCCATGTCAAATTCCTCTAACTCATCTCTTCCACAGCTATCTCTCTTTCCAACCGTCTTTTCGGATGTAGGTACCATCTTATTAGGAATAAGATAGAATTTCGGAATTTGAATGCTTATAAGTGAGCTCTACCACATGATCTAGAGTAAGAAGAAAGAGTGACAGCCCTAAATGCCTTGTAGCCTCCTGCTTATAAGTGTGGTGCACGACACACTCATAAATAAGACTCTACTAGACATGGCTTGTAGACTCCCTAGGACAGAACTGCTCTGATACCACTTTCGTCACGACCCAAACCGATGGGCCGCGACGGGCACCCGGTACCTTCCTCAACCGAACACCAATGTAACGTATCTTTCTTATAACATCATCATATACTTGTGACATACGAGCCTAATAGGCCAACATAATCATTTATAAACTCAAAACGTAGGCCGTACAATCTTTCACGCACACGACATATGTCTACAAACCTCTAAGAGTACATAAATGTCGTAAAGGTCGGGACAGAGTCCCGCCATACCAAACAATACACGTTTAAATCATACTAACCAAAAAAGCAACTCCGAAGCAAATGGAGTGCACCAACAACTTCTGCTGAGCTGATAGCCTATTTGGAGGGCTCTCGACCTGTCTATCGGGACCTGCGGGCATGAAATGCAGCATCCCCAGGCAAAAGGGACGACAGTACGAATAATGTACCGAGTATGTAAGGCACATAAATAAATATATAAGAGACATGGATGACATATAGAGCACATGACTCAACCTGTAAGTCTGAATAACTTTGTAAATCATAAATTACTTTTAGCGTCATGCATATGCGTATGAATGTCATGTCGTGCATAGGTACATGTTTCATATTGGCCTCTGAGGGCATCCCATCATATCATAAAGGCCACTGTGGGCAAAATCATCATCGTATACCAGCTGATCAGGTGGTGGTGCGTATATAACGTCATAACCTTTCCCGTATCCCATATACATATATATATATACATACATATATACGCGTATATAACACCGTTAGAATCATATTTTAGCCATTGTGGGTAACATCATAATCATATACCAGCTGATCAGGTGGTGGTGCGTATATAACGCCGTAACCTTTTCCCGTATCTCATATACATATATTTACATATATACGCGTATATAATGCCATCTGGTCATGGGTCAATGCACAATAATACAATGCATGAAAAGTACGTTAATAAAATCTTGCGGGGCTTCGTAAGACCACTTTTCCTTTAAGTAATATCATAAAGTAAACTCTTTTCAACTTTCATATCTTTCTGAGACCCAACAATAGATGATAAAATATTATGACACATGGAAATTCAAGAGCATAGATATTTCTAATACTTCTATGAATAGAGTCATTTATGAAATTTGCGCATTTTCACGTTTCGTTCGTATTGCATGGATCATGCCAAAAGAAAGAAGGGATATCCTTAACATACCTGAGTTGATTTTCTTGACAATTCCTCTAACACACATCAATTTCGACAAATCACGTAACAGCAGATCGAAGTAAGGAAAAAATCTGTATGATATTCTTGAGAAAGATTATACCGTGTTCTCTTGGAATTGCGTCTTACGCTGCTATTATATAATTCTAAAATGAGTTACAAAACATGTAACTTGCTATTATGGCGTTGAAACCCATATAGGCTTCCATAGAATTGTAGTATAATGAAAGAAGTAAAGAAGAAGGAGATGAAATTAATTTAGGGGCCAAGTGATATTGAATAGATTGTAAAGAAATGGAATGAATAAGATTAATGTGTCACTTTAAATGGAACACTCGTAGTTTACAAATACAGTAGTACTTTTCTTAAAACATGGATACGTGTTTTTATTGAAAAGTGAGTTAATTCTTATCAAAAGTCTTGTAAGCTTATCCACAAAAATTCTTTAATTAACTTATTAATCCCCCACTAACAAATAATTAACCAATTGTCCCTATAATTAAGAATTATCCCAAATTACTTAAAATATTGCTCATTTTTAGCATATCTTATGCATCTCACTATCATGGTCATGTGGTGGCTTATATGGTATTAGTCCATAAATATCAGGTATTTTAGCTCGGGCCATATTTTATCCCAAAATGTCAAATTTCGAAGAAATTCATTTTGTTTGATTGCTTACCCTCTCAGCTTCACCAATTTACTCATCACTTGTTTAAAATAGCATAATGCTTATAATGACAAAATAATTTCATTCCCGAACTTGCATCGATTAACCTACGACGAAACTTTAACGTTCGAAAATGCAGGATGTAACATCTCATTTCCGAGCTTTCATTAATTTATTTATGGTATACTTTCATGTACGAAAGAATGGGGTGTAACACCGACCAAGGTTGGTCGCTATGTTAAAACGACTATCTGAAGAATTTAAAAGACTTACCGACCAACTTTGGTCGGAAATATATTTTAATAATTTAATTTTACCGACCAAAGTTGGTCGGTGTATTTAAATTATGTTTTTTTATTAATACTTAAATTTTAAAAAAATACCGACCAAAGTTGGTCGGTAAATGAAAATATTTTTTTTTTAAATTAAAATTTAACAATACCGACCAAAGCTGGTCGATAATGTTGAATTCTGAGAATTCCTTGTCCATTAACCGACCAACGTTGGTCGGTAATTATAATTTTTTTATTTTTTTAATGATTACCGACCAACTTTTGTCGGTAATTTGCTGAAAAATGTTTTTTTTATTAGAAACCGACCAACTTTGGTCGATTTTCTGGGTTTTAATTTTGGCATAAAATGCCTGTTTTGGCAGCTACACCACATGCTAGCATACCAAAATCCCTAATAGAAACATAAAACAACAACAGCAACAACAACAACAACAACAACAACAACAACAACAACAGCAACAACAGCAGCAACAACAACAACAATAACAACAACAACAACAACAACAACAACAATAACAACAACAAAAATAATCAATCAATCAATAAATACATTAAAACTAACAAATTAAAGTTCAATTGAACTAAAAAATCCAAAACCAAGTTAAAACTTATTACAACTAGTTCAAAACTGGTTCTATTTTTCTAGTTCAAAGTATATAAAAGTCAAGGTGTGTTTTCTACAACATCATCATCACCGTCTGATGAACTTTCATCTACAAGACGGTATAGAGAATGGTATTGTGGAGGACGGGAAGAACAACCACGGGGACGATGGGAGGAACGATCACGGAGAGGACGGGAGGAACGATCACGTGCAGGTCGAGCCTCTGGTGATGACTCACGAGACCGGGGCAATGGGAAAGCTCCAGTAGATAGGAGAGTTCTGATTTGAGCTTGCATGCCAAGGAATTGGGCATCTCTAACCCTTTCTCTTCTTGGTCGCTTCTAGCTCGGATGTGAGATTTGTCACTGTCTCCCGCATAGCGTAGAGACTCTCCCCATTAAGTTACTCGCCTTGCGAGGAAGTCCCTATTCCCTGCATTCCACACTTATAGCGATGGAACTTTTTAGTAGGAAGCCCGTATACCTTCCCCCATTTTGGACGGCTAGCAGACTCCATCCATATTCTTTCAACATCCTCGTTCGAAGGTTGGGTTAGCTCACCCGATTCACCAGCTGGCTGAGTGCGGATGAATTCCTCCACGTTGGTTTGGTAGCGACCCTATACGAAAATTTAAATTGAATTAGTATTTCAAAATTTATATAAAAGTAAATTAAAATACTTAAAGTAAAGTGAAAGTTTACATATTCAGTTGAGGCCCGGTCCTCGACCCACCTTTCTTGATCTGTCTCTTTCTTCTTCTTTACAATATGAGTCTCCTTGAATAGCTCATCATGGTTCATTGGACGCCCCAACTTCTTTTCCTGAAAAAAATTAATTTTGTTAATAAACATAATAGATATACTTTAAAGATTAAAATAATTTAAGCAATTACGTACCAATCTTCTTTTTATTATCCCTAGGCTGATCACACCTCCAGTGTGCAAGGAGCCTCCCTTCTCAGATGCGCAAGCTTTCTTTCCTTTTTCTCTCTTCTCT
The DNA here is from genome assembly GCA_005239505.1 of Nicotiana paniculata. Taxonomy (NCBI): domain Eukaryota; kingdom Viridiplantae; phylum Streptophyta; class Magnoliopsida; order Solanales; family Solanaceae; genus Nicotiana; species Nicotiana paniculata. The sequence continues at coordinate 5,020 of ML357111.1, read as the reverse complement.
AAGAACTTTTCGGTAAGATATTGCCTTTGCAAATCATCCCATAAATTTTGAAGTAACCAGTCAGGCTTCTTGTTCTTATTTCTAGCATCAGAGAAAGCATCTGACAATCGCTTGCGAGCTTTATGATGAAAATTTGCAGCCACTTCCGCGCTATAACGGTGTTCCCATAGACACTTGTTGCGTATTTCAAAAGTTAAATATTATATGAAAATATCATAAATATAAATTATTAAACTGCTTAAAAGAACATTTATACCTTAAATTGGTTGAAATGGTAAATCAGTCCAAGTCGCATAAGGGCCATCATAAAGCTTTATCATGGCTTTGGTGATTTTCCTCGTAGTCTTATTACTCGGGATGAACCTGCAAATCAACAATAAAAACACATTAATATCTTGGTAAAAACGTTACAAAACAATAAATGCAAAAATAACAAATAACTCTTACCTATCACCCTCAGGGACTATGATGATCCTACCATATTTATCATAATTCACTTCCTCGTCATCATCATCATCATCATCTTCTAAAGCATGTGTATCAGAGGCATGTGTGGATGGTGTAGGGGGTCAGAGCTACTACCTCGCATGCGAAGGCCTGAAATAGCTGGAGTCGCTGATGAAGATGGTTGTGATCCCTGTGACTGCGACATATCTGGATGGATCCCAAGTGGTTGTGATATTGATGGCCATGACCCGAGTGGCTATGACATGGATGGATGCTATCCATGTGGTTGTGATATGTAGGGATGTGATATAGATGGCTACGATGCAGATGGTTGCGATCCACGTGGTTGTGAGGCAGTTGGACTGTATGTCGGACGTATAGTCCTATGGACCTATGATGAAAGACCTGGTGTCTGGATAAAGGTGTAGGGCTCGTGATGCTATGGCAGCTTAGTGTAGTCATCGGGTGGAGGATAAGACATAGGCATCTCTAAAGAGGGTGGAAAAGATGGAGTATTATTATCTACCCTCTTCTTTCCCTTCCTAGCCTTTTCTAGACCTCGAGAACCAGTAGGGTCATTGTTACCTTGAACCTTGCCTGCCATCTGCATAATATCATACATATTTAGCTTGAAATATATAAGAAACTATCTATAAAACGAGAATGCTTTAAAAAAACAACTTTTTAAAGCTCATCGACGTATTGTTCCTCGTCCGAGAATTCTTCGTCCTCACTTGTTTGAGCTTCATCAGTTGATTCTTCGTCCTCATTTTATATAATTGTTACTTCATTTATATCAACTTCTTCCAATATGCATTCAGGATGTTCCAAATCATTTTCTAATTGATCGTCCACTATTTGGTGAACACTAGAGATATCGTTTTGATATGCAACATCTAACACATTCTCGACTTCCACCATACCTGCAGGCTTAGTTTTTATTACAACCCACCAATCAAACTTATTCCACCGCAATGAATAAGGAGTATAATACACTTTCCTAACATTATGTCCAATTATGAAAGGATCATAGCGATCATACTTCCTCGTATGATTAACCTCAATTATGTTGTATTGGTTGTGTACTCTTGTACCTCTTGTTGGATTTGGGTCAAACCACTTGCATCTAAAGAGTATCAATTTCTTATATGGACAACCTGTATATTCTAGTTCTATTATTTTTTTGAGTGCACCAGAAAAATCAATATCTCCAACTTGGTTGAGTTTACCACCTTGAACCCACACCCCGCTGTTGTTGCTATTTTTATTTTTAGAGAAATCCTCTATATGGAACTTATAACCATTCACTACGTACTTAGATATTGTTGTGACCTGAAGCCCAGGTCCCCAAGATATATCTTTCAAAAATTGATTTACACCATTATTTGGATTAATTACCTACATAGTGTTAAAAAAATTCAAAAGTTAGCATGACTTACAAACATTATTTACCTACATAGTGTTAGAACATTATCAGGATAAACATACAAATTGTTTGAACCACGTATCAAATCTCGTATATACAGCATCATCGCCAAATTGACCCACGAAGTGACTGTGACACATCAAATATTTTTAGTAGTTGCATTAAGATGTAATCACAGTAAATTGTATATTTTGATAACTAATAAATCAATACTTACTTAAGAAATGGTACAACTTCGGGACAATTTAGAAACACATGAAGTGTAGCTGACTTGTACTCCGTATCACTCAAACTTCTATTTCTAACATCCTTAGAACATCGGCCTGGTTGATTGAATATGGACATTGGTGGATATAATGGATCATTCAGACATTCGACCGTGTGCCTATTAGTCTTATTCCTAGAGGGTCGGGTTCTTTTAGGGATTGATAGACTTGTGAAGATCCTAATTAGTATATATAATTTATCATCAAATATATATGTTTGTAATTTGATTCATCGACTTATAACTTACTTCGATGCTTCGTTGAATATTAAAAATAAAATTTGACCTATATATATATAACACGTTTCGTTGTACTACTTTAACTACATATATAGCATGTTATAGTATATATTAGTGTATTCATTATTTTTATTACAAAGCGTTAACGGATTACATTTATATTATTTAGATAGTAAATATAAAAGTGATTCATAATTCTAACCAATGTTGACCTAATAACCGACCAATTTTGGTCGGTAATTTTAAATAAAATTTCTTTAAATTTTATAAAACATGTTAAATAATAATATAACTATTAAAATTTTAAAATTGGGTCCAAATTACCGACCAAAGTTGGTCGGTAAATGCTTCCCCTGAATTAACCGACCAACTTTGGCCGGTAATTTTTAATAAAATTTCTTTAAATTTTATAAAACATTTTAAATAATAATATAACTATTAAAATTTTAAAAATTGGGTCCACATTAATGTTTAACCAAAGAATTAGATCTTTTGACTAAAGCTATTTCTAGGATGAACACGGGTTACTGATAATCAAGAAAATAGAGAAAAATGAATAATAGACAATATTGCAGAAATATAGAAAAGCAAAGTAGATTGTATTTGAGAATCAGATGCCTTTGCAAGTTGTATCCCCCCCCCCTTATATAGAAGATTCCTAGATATAACGTACAACTCTTTCTATGGTTGCTCATTAATGACTAATTATGACATTAATGACGCGTTACAAAGGATAACGGTAATTGGGGTACGGTTACATAAGGTACGAGTAATCAATTATGGGTTCTTGAATCTGCTCGTAGCTTTGTCCAGATTCATTCTAACCGTGTCTCTTCCCTGTTTTTTCCAGGTTGAGTTTCCCGTGGCTGATAAGCTCGAGGGTTTATTGAATCGTGCCTCTTTGTTCCGTACCTCTTTAAAGAATCACATCCAGCTGTTGCGTTCTCCTGTGTCCACATAACTGGCTGAGTTGTCAAAAGTTGGCTTACGTGTGAAACTCTTTTCTACCAATACAGATAGTCCCCCCACTTACCATATATTTATCGATTAATATTTGGTAAGTGGATACTCATTTATGGCGGGAATATTTTGCCTCCGCTTTACCTCGAAACATTGTATCCTTCTCTAAACCATAGGCGTCGTTTGTCACTTTCATTTAATGCTCATACCACGTGTCCTTCTCGGATTGGTTATGCATTTACTCCGCACCTTTTAGGGCTTTTTGCGGCTGGGTCAGTCCCGAAATGACACCTTTAATTATGACTTTTCATAATTACTTTTGTTTTTTCCATGTTTGACGGTTGTTCTCAAGTATAAATACCTTTCTTGTTTTCTTTGCTTCCACGAAACACTTTCTAACTTTGTCTTTTGTAAAGAACTTTCTTCTTGAATTTGTAAACATGTCTTCTTCAAATCAACCTCAGGGAGTAATAGATATTGAAAATTTAACGCCATCTTCTGCTCCGACTAGGAGTTGGAGGGGTGGTAGACTTAGGAGTCTAGTATCCACTCCTTCGAGAGTCTCCTCTTCTTATCAGATAGCTCCCTCTCCTTCCGCTAGGTCCCTAGTTTCTCCGTTTAGGGCTTCTCGGTTTTTGTCTAGAGGTAGAGGTGAACGCCTTCGTGAACCTGCACTTGATGAAATTGTTCCTGCTGAGTTTGTCTTTGCTAGAGATAATCAAGTTCTTATAGACCAATCTTCTTCCCTTGAGAGTTTCGAAAGGTATCCAACCCTTATAACTGAGGGTCATATTTCTCTTGTTCGTAGGGAGTGATTTTGCTAACACCGTATCTGCTTTTTCCTCTCTCAACAATCATGGATACTGTTGAGAATGTCTTCGGTATCCGTGATTGGGTAGAAAAATTGTTGTCCGTTTCTCCTTTAGAAGAGAGATTTTGGAAGTACCTCGATGGGAGGTATGGTTGGCATGTAAAGACCCACGGTAAGTGAAGCTTTTATTCTTGCTTCTTTCCTTACTCGAGTCTCTTATTTCTTTGTCGCTTAACATTTTCCCTTTTGATAGAGTTCTCTGCTCAAGGTGTGTCTGCTTCATCTATCCCGAAGATGTATTTGGCTCAGCCCAAGAGAGTGAGTCTCGTTCCGTAGAAGAAGAAGAAGAAGAATAAGGTGCTTTAGTACACAGGCCACGGAGAAAGAGGGTGGTTTCAGATGATGAGTTTACACCCATGAACTTGCCTTCCATGTTTGTGGTTGAGCCCTCTACCCTTAAAGATGTTTCACATTCCCCCATTCATAAGTATACGGATTACCTGTTCCATGAAGATTTTGACCTTGATCCTGACAATGTTCCTTTGGCTGCTGTCGTTCCTGCTTCTTTAAGAGAAGTTATCTCATCTGCTTCTTTGGCTATTACGGATTCTGCTGTTGCTTTGCCTGTGGCTTCCTCAACTCTTCTACCCTCCGTGCCTGCTTCTTTACCAGTGGCTTCTCCAGCTCCTCAAAACCCCGTGCTTGTTGTTGCTTCATCTCTGCCTGCTTCCATGCCTTCCGCTAGGGAAGTAGGGTCTTCCAGCAGAGAGATGCGGTAGGTGGTAATAGAGGTTCCAGCTGAGGGGAGTCTTTTCAAGAAAACGGGTGAGCCCGAAGTGTGGCTCAAGCCTTTGATAGGTCCCACTGAGAA
>MDKI01005136.1:0-21387 GCA_005239505.1 Nicotiana paniculata | reverse complement strand
GTCTCCCCTACCTAATGTCAATCATGCATATGCTTTATTGATTCAAGATGAGAAACAAAGGGAGATCTACAGCAATCCTAATTTTCCTGGAGATTCTTCCTCATTTTTGGCTCTACAGCAGCAAAATCTGACACAAAGGCCTCAACAGAATGATTTCAAAGGGAGGAGGAACAACCTAGTGTGTTCTCACTGTAAGAAACAAGGGCACTCAGTTGACAAATGTTACAGAATAATAGGTTTTCCCTCAGATTTCAAATTCACAAAAACTACAAAAGTGCAAAATGGAGTAAGAAGTAATGTTGTTATAACTAGTATGCCAACAAATGCTCAAACTCAAGGAAGTGGAGGATCCCTTACACAAGATCAGTTTTCCCAACTGATTCAACTGCTTCAAAGTGTTCGAGTCTCTGATGTTGGATCCTCTCCTACTGATCCTACAGATGTGCAAGCTAATGTTGTTCAATGTGCTGGTAACATTTTTCATAATCTAGTGGCATATTTAACTTATGCCAATTCTGACTCTTGGATTATAGATTCAGGTGCCTCGGAGCATATGTCTTTTGACCCACAGTTTTTCACTTCTCTTGATCCCTTACCTACACCTTTATACATCAAATTACCTAATTCTTTTAGAGTTAGATAACACATGCAGGAACAGTGACTCTTTCCCAGAATCTTATCTTACATAATGTTCTTCTTGTTCCTTCCTTCATAATCAATCTCATATCAGTACACAAATTTTGCAAACAAATGATATGCAATCTTATGTTTTCTTCTACTTGTTGTCTTATGCAGGGCCTTTCAGTGAAGATCCCTCTGGTACTTGGTGAAGCAAGGAATGAGGTCTATCTACTCAACTCTTCATCCAGTCAATTTCTAAGATATTTAAATCCTACAGTAGATCCTAAGTCTGAAACTTTGAACTCCAGTTATCTTCCAGATTGTAGTTATGTTTCTAAAGGTGGTAATTCTGATGTAAATTTGTGGCACATTAGATTGGTTCACATTCCATTTTCTGCAACGAAAAAGTTCAGTTTTATTCCTTTTATTCCGGATTCTAAGTGCATTTGTAAGATCTGTCCCCTGGCAAGACAATCCAGATTGCCTTTTTCCCTTAGTTCTATCAAGACTACAAGTATGTTTGATTTGATTCATGTTGATACTTGGGGACCCTATAAGTCACCTACTTATGGTGGATAAAATTATTTTCTTACTATAGTTGATGACTATAGTAGAGCAACTTGGACCTATTTGTTGAAAGCTAAGAGCAATGCCACCACTATTCTAAAATACTTTCTAGCCATGGTTGAAAGACAATTCCAATCTAAAGTTAAGGTTATCAGATCAGACAATGCATTAGAATGAGGAGTAGGATCCATCATTTCTGATTTCCTTACCTCTCAAGGAATCATTCACCAAAATTCATGCATTGCCACCCCTCAACAAAATGGGGTGGTTGAGAGAAAACATAGGCATCTATTGGAAACTTCAAGGGCTCTTCTCTACCAATCACATCTGCCTCTTGTTTATTAGGGAGAATGTCTACTCACTGCTACTTTCCTTATTAACAGATTCCCATCCTCTATCCTACACAATAAAACACCATATGAGATTATCTTTGACAAACCACCCAACTATGATTTCCTCAGATGCTTTGGATGTCTTTGTTATGCATCCACCTTACCACATTATAGATCCAAGTTTGACCCTAGAGTTGTACCTTGTGTATTCCTAGGATATCTTACTGGGAAGAAAGGATATAAACTTTTAAACCTAGAAAGCAAAAAGGTATTTGTTTCCAGGGATGTTTCCTTTCATGAGACAGTGTTCCCATATTCCTCATTTCCTTCCTCAGATTCTACTAACACCCCTATTGTTCCTACTGTATCTGATCCTATTACCACCAATCACCCTGACCATTCCTTTCCTAACTCTTACTCCTCTCCTGACCCTGTCCTTATTTTTCAGCCACCAGTAAATCAGTCTCCTACCTCTTCACCCCAATCACCTATTCCTTCTCCTCATTCACCTATCACTACAATTCAGTCCCCTATTCCTGCTCTCAGAAGTTTATGTGTGATTCTATCTACCTCACTAATCCAACAGCTGCTTGTTTTACTTATCCTATTACTCCTCAAATATTGCCATTTGCAGCTCTTTCAGTTTCTAACCAACAACTGCTCAGGACCATTGCAACCATCACTGAACCACCCAGTTATTCATATGCTGCTGAGCATCCAGGTTGGAAGCAAGCTATGGATGCTGAGCTTATGGCCTTAGACCAAAATCAAACCTGGGATCTAGTTGCATTGCCCCTTGGTAAGAGGGCTTTGCCTTGCAAATGGGTTTACAAGGTGAAATACAACTCTGATGGGAGTCTTGAAAGACTAAAGGCACGGTTGGTTATTCGAGGAGACATTCAACAAGAAGGCATTGATTTTAATGAAACATATTCACCTGTGGTCAAAATGACCACAATTAGGTGCCTTTTAGCTGTGGCAATAAAGAAAGGATGGTCTATTTCTCAACTAGACGTCAACAATGCATTCCTTCATGGGGAGTTACAAGAGGAAGTTTATATGAAGCCTCCTAATGGTTTGTATCTCACAAATTCTACTCTTGTCTGCAAACTCAAAAAATCCCTATATGGTTTGCGACAAGCCTCACGACAGTGGTATGCTCATCTAGGGGCTGCCTTGAATTTCAAAGGTTACAGTTCATCTCTCAACGACTATTCATTGTTTTTCAAAAAAACAGGAGGATCAATTTATATTGTGGCTGTTTATGTTGACGACATTTTAATCACTGGGGACAACCCATCAGAAATTGCACAGTTGAAAGATTTCTTGAACGCTGAATTTAAAGTAAAGGATTTGGGGGACTTACATTATTTTTTAGGCTTGGAAATACTTCAAGAACCACAGGGTATGATTGTCAGTCAATGCAAGTTCACTCTCGACTTGCTCTCTGAATACAATTGTGATCATCTTCCTTCTGTCTCTACTCCCATGGACCCTTCCTCCAAGCTCTCCATTGATGAAGGAGAGCTACTCACTAATCCCACTTGTTATCGTCGTCTAATTGGAAAGCTCCATTATCTAACACACACTCGTCTGGACCTCTCTTTTGCAGTTCAACATCTCTCCCAGTTCATGCAGACACCTCGCATTCCCCATTTCTCAGCCGCTCTTCGAGTTCTTCGTTATCTCCGCAGTGCTCCTGCTCAAGGATTATTTTTGAGAAAAGATCCCTCATTTTCTATTCTTGCATTTTGCGATGCCGATTGGGCTTCTTGTGTTGACTCCAGACGGTCAATAAGTGGGTTCTTCATAAGTCTTGGGGGTTCACCTATTTCCTGGAAATCAAAGAAGCAAGTCTCTGTTTCCTTATCTTCAGCAGAAGCGGAGTATCGTTCTATGCGGCGTCTTGTTGCAGAATTAACTTGGTTGAACCGTTTTCTTCAAGATCTGTCAGCTCCTCCAACCCTTCCTATTCCCATCCACTCTAATATCCAAGCGGCGTTGCACATAGCTCACAATCCCGTTTTCCATAAACGGACCAAACACGTAGAGCTCGATTGTCACTTCGTCCGTCAATAATTTCTTTCCGGTTTGATCTCTCTGAATTTCGTACCATCCTCTTCTCAGCTTGCTGACATTTTTACAAAACCTTTATCTGGGCCTTCTCATCTTTCTATTCTTGGCAAGTTGGGGGTTTCTTCTCTCCCCTCCAACTTGAGGAGGGGTGTTAACTTTAGACTCAACAATGGTGTATTTGGTACTGATGATGCCAAGGAAGAAGAAAGAAAGAGAGGAAAGAGTAAAGCTGATGATTCTTCGATACACCCAATGTTGGGTTCAAGACTTGGGCCTCATACAAGTTTCACTCTTGGGCTTGGATGTCTTGGGCCCACTTCTAATTCAACACAATTTGGGCAGGCGGCCCAATTTGCACACACTCATCAGCAAACTTTGGATCCCAATCTAGAACCTTCCATTCCCACATGTGTTTGTTAGAAAGATACCTTAGGTAGTTATTTTGTTATTCTTTAGCCAATGATAGATAAACAATTGTATAGGTATCATTGGTCTTTATTTTCCTTCAGCAGAATAATTTGTATATATATACATGGATAAACAATCAATGACAACAGAAGGCAGAATTTCATTCAATATTTTTATTATTTTCTACAAACTCAGCACCAACAACAACAATTGTGATTGTGGCACTTTTGCCGTTGGCTCCTAGGATTTCTGACATGACGAAGGAAGAAGAAGACGAGTGGTGGTACTAGACTGTCGAAGGACGCACCTAAACTTTGATACCATTTGAAAGTTATGAACCCTACGTAACTCTCATTATGTGTATAAGAGTATTTATATAAGTAGAATACATGTACTAGTAAGAAACCTAAACTGCAAAGATAAGCAACTATACACACTTCTAGAATACAAGTGAATATTTACATTCCCTAAATAAAATATATTTTTGTTACGATCCGGATTTCCCATCCTCGGGACCGTAATGGAGCAACTTTCTAGGCAAGCCAACATAGAATAATTTTTAACTATTTTTAACAATTCAAATAAACTGATTCCGAGTAAACTGAAAAAAACTGAAATAATACTGAAATAGAGTGAGAAAACCTATAACAACAACAATATCTAGATACAATCCCAGAAATGGTATCACAAACGAACGAGCGACTAGAATAATACAGATAATGGTTTGAACGAAAGTAAAATTGTCTGAAATGAAATAAACAGCGAGGATAAGGTAGAAGGGGACTTCAGGGCTGTGAACGCCGGGCAACTGTACCTCAAGTCTTCGTCAGGTAATTAATTCGAGCAATCTACTGACCGCTGCTAGGACTGACTCCAAATCCGCACAAGAAGTGTAGAGTGTAATATGAGTTCAACAGACACCATGTACCCTGTAAATGTTGAGCCTAACCTCGACGAAATAGTGACGAGCTAAGGTGTCTCACTTACAATAACTTGCACGCAACAACAACAATAACAACATACCTAGTCTTATCCCACACCTTGGAGTCTGGGGAGGGTAGTGTGTACACAGAACTTACCCCTACCTTGTGAGTATAGAGAGGTTGTTTTCAATAGACCCTCGGCTCAGAAAAGCATAAGCACCACATTAATAAAAATATAGACAAGAAGGGACAATACCGAAAATCCATATAAAAGTAGAATAAAAACAACAAGGTAATAAGGTAATCCACAATGAAAGAAAATAACGGTTAGTCTTAAAAATCTAGTGCCCACAGAAAGCGAGACTGTGTGCCAATACTACTGCTATAAACACTCTAGACACCTACTCTACTACCCTAATCCTCGACATCCATACCTTCCTATCAAAGGTCATGTTCTCGGTCAGCTGAAGCTGTGCTATGTCTTGCCTAATCACCTCTCTCCACCTTTTCTTTGGCATACCTCTACATCTCCGTAGGCCCTCCAATGTCAACCTCTCACACCTCACCGGGGCGTCTGTTCTCCTTCTCCTCACATGACCAAACGACCTAAGTCGCAGTTTCTGCATCTTGTCTTTAATAAGGGCCACACCCTCCTTCTCGCGAATAATCTCATTTCTGATCCTCTCTAACGTGTTGTGCCTGCACATCCATCTCAATATCCCCATCTCTACTACCTTCATCTTCTAGACATGAGCGATCTAGACTGGACGATACTCAACCCCATACAACATCAAACATCACTAGGAACTCATAATACCCATACCGAGTCCAAAAAAGCCGTCTTAGAGACATCAGATGCCCTAATATTCAACTTATGGTAGCCAGACCTCAAATCAATCTTCGAAAACACCTTGGCACCCTGAAGCTAATCAAATAAGCCATCAATCCTCGGCAATGGATACTTGTTCTGATAATGACCTTGTTCAACAGCCGATAATCTAGACACATCCTCATCGATCCATCCTCCTTCTTCACGAACAACATGGGCGCACCCCAGGGCGAGACACTAGGTCTAATGAAGCCCTTATCAAGCAAATCTTGCAACTGCTCCTTCAATTCCTTCAACTCCGGCGGGACCATATAGTGTGGTGGAATAGAAATGGGCTGAGTGCCCGAAGCCAAATCAATACAAAAGTCAATATCTCTGTCGGGTGGCATCCCTGGCGGATCTGTAAGAAATACCTTTGGAAACTCACGCACAACTGGTGCTGAATCCATGTAAGGAACGTCCGCACTCGAATCACGAACATAGGCGAAATATGCTTAGACATCCCTTCTCGACCATGCGTCGAGCCTTCACATAGGAAATAACCCTGCCGGTAGAATGGCAAGGAGTCCCTCTCCACCCTAATCGAGGCAACCCCGACATGGGTAAGGTCACCGTCTATGCGTCACAGTATAATATATCATGATAAGGTGATATCCAATCCATACCCAAGATAACTTCAAAGTTTACCATATCAAGAAGTAGGAGATCTACGCTAGTCTCAAGACGCCCAATAGTAATCACACACGAGCGATCGGCGTGATCTACAACAGTAGAATCTCCAACAGGCGTGGACACATACATAGGAGCACAAAGAATCACGAGGCACAACCATATGTGAAGTAAAATAGGATGACGCGTAGGAATAAGTAGAGACCGGATCAAATAAAACTGAAGCATCCCTATGGAAAACTGGAATAATACCTGTGATAAGAGCGTCAGATGACTCGGCGAAAGGCCTAGTTGGGAAAGCATAACAGTGGGGCTAGGCCCCACCACTCTGAACTACATCTCTTGGACGGCCTCTAACTGGCTGGCCTCCACCTCCAACGGCCTGACCTCCACCTCTAATGGCATGACCTCCACCTCTGGCTGCCTGACCCCTACCTCTAGTTGGCTGAGCGAGCAGTGGAGCAACCGGTGCCAGAATCATGGTATGAGAACTCTGCTGTGGCATGCCGCCCAACAATCTCGGACAGAACCTCATGATATGACCAACACCTCCACATCAAAACACACATCCTGCTGTTGTGGCTGCTTAAGCTGAAGTTGACCCGAACGGGTCGGATAACCATGGTAGCTCTGAATCGGAGGCGCACTGATAAGAGCTGATGGTGCATTGTAGGCTAGCTGTCTAGAATGAGCCATATAAGGACCACGGCTTCCTGAAGCACTGTGAGATGCGTGAAGCGTTGATTGAAATAGCCTAGGAGGATGGCCTCTACCAAAAGTACCCCTGCCTCCAGATAATGCACCACTGAAACAACCGGAATGATGAGGCCTCTTATCAGACACCGGCCCCCTCTCCTGAGCATGAACCATCTCGACCCGTTTAGCAATATCTACGACCGTCTGGAAAGAAATATCATTTCCGGTCTCCTTGTCCATCTGTAGCCTGATAGTGAAAGTGAGATCATCAATAAATCTCCTCACTCTCTCCCTCTCAGTAGGAAGCAAGATAATGGTATGAAGAGCTAGGTCCACAAATCGAGTCTCGTACTGGGTAGCAGTCATACTGCCCTGCTGAAAACGCTCAAACTACCTGCGGTACTCCTCTCTCGGAGTGACAAAAGTAAGCAACTATACACACTTTTAAAATACAAGAGAATATTAACATTCTTTAAATAAATTAAATTCCTTGTTAGCGAGCATAGTTGCACCGATTATCGTGGGTAAATATTCGACCTTATACTCTACCAGTGTAGTTATCTGAATCTTACGAGCTTAATGTTAACTTATATTCAGTAGTGTAACAGTATACATAAATTAGCTATTTACGGTTTGAATTTAATCATATGAGGTTTCTTAAAACTGTATAGTGAATATCAATTTGCTTTTTTCACTAGAAGTGAATAAATTTGCATTTACCTAATACTCAGGCCGAACAAGCTACATATTTGTGACACTATCACGTATAATTCCACCAAATTAATCAATTTTTCCAGGCCATGGGAAAGTACTTGAACTTTGATTATAGGACCTTCTAGTAGATATAAAGCCATTTGATTAGGGCTTTAGCCATAATGAAATGTCCTTAATTCAGTTAATTGCAAACTGCTACAACTTCATTTTTCAAATGTAGCTAAGCCAGAAATTAAGTCAAAGACCAACCACTCCAGCCAAATTAATGTCGGCACAAGGTTTTCCATTATGATTAACTGAAACTGTGTCACATATAAAGTCGAAATATATGAAATTATCATGTTGGAAAAACAAATCGAAGTTAATCTCTTATATGATTTTCCCTTTGTTTTTTCCCCAGTAGAACTCTCAAAATGAAAAAAGATAAAGTATGGCTGATCAATATTCATAGGTTATCCCAACAAAATAAAAAAGTTGACGTCTCACAACTAGTAATCTATACAATGGGATAAGGTGAAACTTGGATATTTATTAGTAATCAATTCCCCATTTTTTAGAAAAGGTGTCAAGCCATGAAATACGATACACAGTCGTCAATAATTAACCTTACGTATTAATGATTTAGATGCGGGAGGATTACATAAACCTCTCACGAGGTTTCTACTTCTAATATATATACATCCCCTATAGTCTTTTTTTTTTTCTTTTTTTTTCTTTTTCTGGACCATTTAAATATTTCACATACATCTATTCTTTCGTATTCTTTGAGACACAAGTATAATGTAATCCACAAATGGACAAGTTTTTCTATGACAAACTAGCTTAATTTATGTAAAACATCTATACTTGGATGCATTGAATTTTAATTGTTTTATGCCTACCAACTTATCTAAAATATATTCCCACATAAATAATGATAGATATAATAAAATAAAACCGAATTCCTTAAATAAAATTATTATTTTTTCCCTAATCGATCCCTTTTAAAGTTTCCTTCTTTTTAACTTTTAGAAAATTTTAGTCTTATTTATTTCTGTGTTTATTTTGAATTTCCTTTTAAGGAGTATTTGAAGAAGCTGAATAGAGGAAAATTTGGATATATCTATGATCCGATAAAATATAAGAATATACTAACTACACAAAAGAAAAACATTAGCACGTAGAGGTAGCTTTGTCCATTTGTAGGTTATAATATGATTTTGCTACTTTAAATATGAAATAATGCTGATTGTGTAGTTCTTGAAACCACAAGCAATATATGTTTAATTTTTACAAGTCGAATTATCGAGAAAAGTTTGTGAGATTCTTTCTACAATATGAGAAGTTCAACACATATTAAATAAGTTTTAAATTTTTTGAAATATTAAACTATTCTCTTATCTGAACATATACATTGGAACAATAGAAGTATAAATTAACAAAATAAAATGTGGTAATAATATAACAATTGATTTGCTTAATCGTGATAATAATTAATTACTTGGTGGTGAAATTGTTTGTAGAAGTTGGAAAGAAAATGAAGTTAACGTCATATCTGTTTTTGCTTTAAGTATTTGATAAGCCAGCGAAGCTCTCACGCATGCATATGCTTTAAGCTAAACAAAAGAAGATCCCATCAAAACTGAATCTTAATCAAATAACCAAAAAAAAAAGAAAAATTGTGTAAAATACAAAAATAACACCATTTTTTTTGTTAAAAAACAAATTAATGGGATGTAACAGCTTGTTTGGATGGGTGTCACGTATCGTTTCATAATGTATCGTATCGTACTGTATTGTATTGTACTGTATCGTTTGATAAATACAATATTTGGATAGATTGTGTCATTTCCCATAGTTACATGATATCATGCTCCAACAATATGAAGAATAAACTTGTGCGATATTATAAAGAAAACGTATGATACAGAGTAAAATTATTATATAAAAAGGTAGGATAAATGATAAAATAAAATTATTTAATAATAATGAAGAGTGAGATTGAGAGAAAAAGACAAGGTAACGACGCGACCACACCAAATCGGTCATTACATAAAGTGAGACATTTCGTCGTTATGAAACGACGGATTAAACGATACGGTACAATAAAATTTAAGTAACAATCAAAACAAACATCGTATTTAAAGTAACAATACGATACAATACAACGAGTAACAACCATCCAAACAAGGTGTAACAAGAAAACCAAAGGAGAAATTGTCGGGCCAAAGATCAAATTTTCCTTAAAGAATTGTGTGGGGTGAGTTGTTACTCCTGCAAAAGCCTCCATCCTCATTTTTCACTTTTTAGCAGCTTTTAAAATTTTAAATCAATTAATTAATAGCATTAGCATGTTCCTAAAATTATGCTTTTTCAGTTGAAGTAGCTTTAAAATCCTTATATAAATAAAATTTACAGTAATCAAAACTAGAACGTTACGACATGAACCTACCTTATTTGGAAAAGATTATATGCAGTCGGTACATAAAATCTTCAACATGATTTTATATGACTACAATTTCTTCACCAAACGTCTAATTAACGCCCTACTTAGAAATTTGAAAATACGTGTTTTTCCTATTGGAAAATAAATTAAGTAAAATTTTATTTTCATTATAAAAGAGAACATGAACTAATTTCTTCGCTCGTTATTTCTAAGAACTTGCAACTGTTAAATCTTGTATGAATTAAAACATTAAGCCATAAAAAATATTTTATTTAGGCGAATTCTTTGTATCTATTATCACTCAAACAAATGCTAAAATTCTAGGAGAATCAAGCTTCCAAGTTGATTTAGCAAAACAAGGAATAGTTTTAACTTGAGAAAATCTTTGTTCTTTGTGTTAAAAATTAAACAAATATACGGAGTATTATTTATAAAAATGCAAAAGAATAAAGAGAAGATCTGGTTTGCTTCTGCCACATAAAAAGAGGTTCTCATAATCGAGTGAGATTTTAATTTTGACTAAATTAATGAAAACAAATTATAAAAATATGGAATGAGACCAAAAGAACATTTTTAAGATCCCAAGCAAAGGATATATTACTCCAAAAATTAAGTACACCCCCATTCTTTGTCATGAGTATACAAGAGTTGTATTACCCTATAAAGTGGCGACAATATCTCAACAAATAAAATCTTTTTTAAAGAAATCAAATTGTAAAGATCATTACTTCCTTTTTTATGTTACAACATTTACTCCATTTCACAACGTCATTTTTTTTAACCCCACCACCCCCCCTGAACCCCTCCCCCAACTAGCAACTGACCACCATTACAAGAATACATATGTAATTTTTACTCCTATATCCTAAGATTATGCATATGTTATACACAGTGTGTAGTTGAACCTATATTCAAAGGTGCAATTGTTTACAGATTGTCACATTGGGGTCATTGACACAGTATCAACCAGAGGATAAAGTGTGTGTGTAAATGAGAAAGGGAGAGCAAGAAAGGAAATGGGGTGAGAGAAAATGAAGCAGCTGAGTTGGTTTTGACAATCACAGCTGCTAATCAGGCTTCTGGTATTCATCTTTGAGATTTCTGTGTTCTTGGGTGACTTTCTGAATTTGGTCTTGTTTTAAAGATCCAATTTTTTTTGCTTGTTTATTGAGGATCATTTGTTCCACTTTATTGGGTCAGTGTTCTTGATGTGAACACTGCTTTGTATTTTGATGTTGTAGGTACCAATGACACTTTTTAAAGCAGTTTTTGTTTCCAGATTTTGTTCTTCTGGTTTTTTTTTTTTTTTTTAATTCAAATCATAAAAAAGATTGATTTTTTTTTATGTAGTTTTACTCGTGCCCATTTGATCAAAATAAGTGATTTTCATGTTGGGGTTTGTAAATCTTGTCAATTAGGAGTCTACTTATCAGAAAAAAAGAATCTTGGTAGTTAAGAGTTGATGAAAATTTCTCCATTTTTACATTTTGCTACTTGACAAGTCTTTTAATGAAGCCTTAATCAGAATTAGGGGTTGCTTAGAAGTTAGAATGTTCCCTTTCTTGTATGAATTTGATATATCTTGTCAATTGGTGAATTGCAGTTAATCTTTATGAGATAAACTAGTCTAACAAATTGATAATTCTTTCATATTTTTGAGATTTTTCTGGCTTATACCGCAGTTTGTAATCTATGAGACCTGATTCTCAGTCAGTCCTTCCTTTCCTTCTCCTGTTCAGGTTGCTTTTGATGCACATGCATTGAAACTTTTAAATTGAAAAGTAATTGGAGCTGCACCTCTGGTTTGTGCTTGGCAGACCCCAGAGGCACAGAACAGGTATTTTGCAACGATGTATTAACTTCAATGCCCATTTCACATGAATTTCATTCCTAGGCCTTGATCCTGTACACCCAAAATTGGTTGTCTGCTTTCTTCTTAGTCTGTTATTCTTTTCTCTCTTTTCCTTTAGGGGCTTGATAGTTGAGCAATTTAAGGTTTGATACTGGCCCGGGATCCATCATTTCTGTTACTGGTATAAATTCCAAGGATAAATCCAGTAGTTTTCTTGTTCTTTGCTGGAGTCATGGCAACCTTGAAACATTCGGACTCCAGGCGCAAGTACTCTTGGTGGTGGGATAGTCATATCCCCAAGAACTCAAAATGGCTTCAAGAGAATCTTACTGGTGAGTACCTCTGTACTTGGCTCTACTTTTGTTTTTGTTCTCCTTGGCCTTGCAGAAATTGCTTAGTTCTTAATATTTTTATGCCCTCATTTTTCTCGGCAGAAATAGATTTCTACTGTCCTTAATTATGTCTTCTATGTTGTCTATTTGGTGTTGTAATTTTTATTTGGATCACAAAAAAGTAACGTATATGCAAATACAGGATGGTTACAGTTACACTTGAATAGAATATGATAAGTGGACTTGATACCATCTGCTTCATGCATTTATTTTTTGAGAAGGAAAAGATATATCATCAAAGCATCAAAGAGAAACAAATATGTTTTTTCCACATAGTACTTACCATGGTTTTATTATATTGTGGTAAAAGGTTACATGCACGCTCAGATCATACTCTTTCAAATGCTTTGCCTTGTGTCTCGCTTTATGCCTTTACCATAAGAATCTGTACTTAACAATGTGGCCATTATGGGGGCATATGTATTTGATGTGCACATGTAGCTTATGCTTGGGAATTGGTTACGTCCAAATTTTTTGAGTTTTTCAAATTGAAAGGTTTTTCACCAGAGTATTTAGATGCGTGTTTCATTGTTCCATTGCCTTCTCTACTATAGGTTATTTTTGAACAAAATTCTGGAGTGTCTACATAGCTTATCTTTCTGCCGAAAAACAAAACTAACATTCAGGGACTTGCCTTGAATCTATGTTCTAGCTAGTTTTCATGTTACTGTCCCTCTTTCCCGAGGCCAATTTTTGTATGGTGAGGGGTGATATGGGCTGCCTTCTAAACTTGTCACAAACTAGAATCTTTTCTTTTATGTTTATTGGTAATGGCAATGGCTTGTGAAACTAAATAAGGGCTTTTCCTTTTTGATTGAATAGCCATTCTCATGATCTTTAGTAAGTAGGTAGGCAAACCTATATGTCCTTATAGTAGCAGTGACAGAGAAGAATGACCGATTTCATTCAACATTTGATTCACAAAATTTAAAATATCTTCATTTTGTTAAAGAGTATGAATTTCAGATATCTTTAAAAATTAGTTTTTCCTCCCAAACTTTTGCAGAATTTGTCTTTACTGTTTCCCCATAGATTGGCGCTCCAGTCTTTTCAAATCCCACTGCCTCCCTCTCTTGTATATGTTACCGTATAGTGCCAGTGCCTGTGATAGAGAACCTTGCCCTGTTATTCCCGTATAATATACATGTATCCTGTAATGGAAGTATTCATTAATACCCAACTCTTAACGGAAATATATGCAAAAAACATTTCAATTGGAACCATGCTTGCTAACCTCATCTAACTACTGTATTTAACTCAACCTAGCACATTTAATATATCCATTTATTAACCAACTATATGTGCATATATTATGGGAGAAGGTATCTAAGCAGTTGTAAAAGCTGGTGGAATAATGCTGTGGCATTTTGTCTCCTCCCCTCACTTAACAAAAACTTCTGCTTGTTTAACAGGAAAAGTATATATTAATTCTTTATAATAGATTTTCTCATCCAATTAAACCTGTTCTATTTTCGCAGAAATGGATTCTAAAGTGAAGGCAATGATCAAGCTCATCGAAGAAGATGCTGATTCATTTGCAAGAAGGGCTGAAATGTACTACAAGAAAAGGCCTGAGCTAATGAAATTAGTCGAGGAGTTTTACAGGGCATACCGAGCATTAGCTGAAAGATATGACCATGTAACGGGCGAGCTTAAGCAGGCCCAAAAGACCATGTCAGAGGCATTTCCCAATGAAGTACCCTTTCTTCTTGAAGATTCGCCAGTGAGATTTTCCTCACAGGAGGCAGAGCCACATACTCCTGAAGGGTTGCGTCCTACTCATGCTTTGTCGGATACAGGTGACTTGAATCAGCATGCAGTGGGGTTACTGCTATCAAGGCTGCATGCTGTAAAGAAGAGTGGAGATTCTGATAAGGGAACATGTGAGTGGGGTCTAAAACAATTGTGTGAGATGCTTGGGGCTGGAGAAGAAATGCTAAAGAATTCAAAGTTCCTTGAGGGTTTGGACTGCAATTCAGAGGAAAAAGTACATAGTTTGCATTCTCAAGTATCTGAATTATCAATTGAGAATCAAAACCTCAAGGCCAAAGTTGTTGCCGAGTCAGAGCATGCAGGTCAAGCTGAAGGGGAAATTCAAATGCTGAAAGAAGCCCTAGCTGGTGTGGAGGCGGAAAAAGAAGCTACATTCCTGCAATATCAGCAATGTCTGGAAAAGTTGTCTGCTGTAGAGAGGGATCTCAGTACTGCAAAGAAGGACTCCTTTAAGTTCAATGAACGGGCTAGTGAAGCTGGAAATGAAGTTCAGAAGTTGAGGGAATCCCTTATCAAACTGGAGGCTGAAAGAGATGCTGCTTTGAGCAAACACAAGGAGTATCTGGAACGGATATCTAGTTTGGAAGATAAGGCTTCTCAAGCACTTGAAGACACAAAAGGAGTAAATGAGCGAGCAATTAAGGCAGAAACCGAAACTCAGCATCTGAGGAATGAGATCTGTAAATTAGAGTCCGAAAAAGACCGTTGCTTTCATCAGTATAAGCAATGCCTGGAAAAGATTTCTGAACTGGAGAAAAAACTCATGGCGTCTCAGGAAGAATCCAGGCGTCTTAGTGAGAAAGCTGATAGAGCTGAAAGTGAGATCAAGAAACTGAAAAGGCTGGTTATGGAGCTAACCGAGGAGAAAGAAGCCTCAGTCCGTGAGTATAAAAACTGTCTGGAGAAAATATCCAAACTTGAGCATGAACTATTTTGTGCACAAGAGGATGTAAAGCGCCTTAATGGTCAACTTTCGGCGGGCGCTGCTAGGCTTAGAAATGCTGAAGAGAAGTGTGTTCTGCTTGAGACATCAAATCAGTCATTGCACACTGAGGCAGATAGCTTGGCGAGGAAGATAACTATGAAAGATGAAGAGCTTTCTCAGAAGCAAAAGGAGCTGGAGAAACTTCAAAGTGATTTGCAATATGAGCACTTAAGACATGCTCAAATTGAAGCCACACTTTCGGCTTTGCAAAATTTGCACTCTCAATCTCAAGAGGAGCAGAGAGCTCTAGCGTTGGAGCTCAAAAATGGCCTACAACTGTTGAAGGACATGGAAATAAGCAAAAATAGTCTGGAAGATGAACTTCGGAGAGTGAAGGATGAAAACCAAAGCTTGAGTGAACTGAAATTGTCCTCTACCATCTCGTTTGAGAATCTGGAAAATGAAATCCTTAGCCTGAGGAAGATGAAAATGAGACTTGAAGAGGAGGTTGCAGAACAAGTTGGACTTAATAACAACCTTCAGCAAGACATTTCATGTTTGAAGGAGGAAATCAAGGGCCTAAACAGGAGCTACCAGGCTTTGGTGGAGCAAGTGAAGGGTGCAGGTTTAAATCCTGAGTGTATTGAATCTTCATTAAAGAGCTTGCAGGAAGAAAGCTCAGAGCTGAGAATAATCTCTGAGAAGGACAAATTAGAGAAAGAAGTCCTTCACAAAAAGCTGGAGGATATGAATGAACTTCTGAGAAAGAAGGCTGTTTTAGAGAGTTCCCTGTCCGATGTGAATGGCGAGTTGCAGGGATCGCAGGAAAAGGTGAAAGCGCTGCAAGAGTCTTGCCAAATTCTTGATGGAGAAAAATCGACCCTCGTTGCTGAGAAATCCGCTTTGCTATCTCAGTTGCAAATTATAACTGAGAGCATGCAGAAACTCCTAGAGAAAAATGCTGTTCTTGAGAACTCTCTTTTTGGTGCAAAAGTTGAACTTGAAGGTCTCAGGGAAAAATCCAAGGGTTTAGAAGAAATCTGCCAATTGCTGAAGAATGAGAAGTCCAATCTTCTTGCTGAAAGAGGTAGCCTAGCTCTTCAGTTGGAAAGCGTTGAACGGAGACTAGAATACCTGGAATCAAGATTTACAGGATTGGAAGAAAAATATGCTTGCCTGGAGGAGGACAAAAAAGCAACTAGCTTAGAAGTAGAAGAACTGAGAGCTGCAGTTGGAATGGAGAAACAAGAAAGGGACAAATTTTCTCATCAGAGTGAGACCCGATTAATTAGTATGGAGAACCATATTCATCTCCTACAAGAAGAAAGTAAGTGGAGGAACAAAGAATTTGAAGAGGAGCTCGACAAAGCTGTGAAAGCCCAGTGTGAAATTTTCATCCTGCAGAAATTCATACAAGACATGGAAGAAAAGAATTATACTTTGTTGGTTGAGTGTCAGAAACATGTTGAGGCGTCAAAATTGGCTGACAAGCTGATTACAGAGTTAGAGAATGAGAGCCTTGAGCAGCAGGTCGAAGCAGAGCTTTTGCTAGACGAAATCGAAAGGCTGAGACTGGGGATATATCAGGTTTTCAAGGCCCTTGACAATGAATCTTATTTTGTATCTGAAGATAAGGTCGAAAATGAACAAAGTTTTCTGAATCATATTTTGGGCAATATCGAGGATCTAAATTGTTCGCTCAGAGAATGCGAGGATGATAAGCAGCAGGTGTTGGTTGAAAACTCTGTTCTCCTAACTCTACTTGCACAGCTGAAATCAGAGGCCCTGGAACTTGAGTCTGCGAAGAAATCTGTAGAGGAGGAGTTCAATGTCATGGCGGAGAAGCTTGTCACAGTGCAGAAAGACAATCATGAACTCCTAGAGATGAATAAGAAGTTGGGACTCGAAGCGAGCAGGGGCAGTCAACTAACATCTGTACTTGATGCAGAGGTTGGGAGTCTGTCCGTCAAGCATGGTCAGTTGCAGACAGCTTATCTTCAATTAAAAAAGAAATACTCTCAAGTTCTTGAGGAGAACAGAACTTTGTTGCAAACAATCACAGAGATCAGGGAGGAGAAATGGACGGTGGAGCAGGAAAATGATACTGTTTTACTCGATAGTCTAGCTCTTAGCAATCTCTCAACAGTTTTGATGAGTATTGGTAGTGAGAAAACTGCCGAGCTGAAGTCAGTTTGTGAAGATATGCACAATCTTTATGGTGTGATTAGTGACTTTGATAAGGAGATGGGCATATTGAAGGAGAAGCTGGAAATGAAGGAAACTGAAAACTTACTCCTCGAGGAATCAGTTCAAAGCCTGGAAGAGAAGCTCCATGAAGTCAGGGAATCTCACGGTCATTTGAAGTTGGAAATTTCCACTGGAAAAGAAATATTTGATAAGCAGGAAGCAGGGCTCTTGGAAGCCAAACAGAAGCTTATAACATCTGAGAATTTGAACTCAGAATTGTGTAAGACTCTCGATGCACTAAAAACTGACCGTCAAGAATCCATGCAGACAAATGAAATTCTAGAAAAGAAGATAGTTGACATATCAAATACAAATACTATTCAAAGCCAAGAAATTGAAGTCCTTCAGGAAGTGAATATGAACTTGGTAGCTGAACTGGGTAAGTTGCATGAAGAAATTGAAGAGCAACGAATGCGAGAAGAATATTTGAGTTCGGAGCTCCAAGAGAAGAACTATGAATTTGAACTATGGGAGGCAGAGGCAGCAACCTTCTATTTTGATCTCCACATCTCCTCTGTTCGCGAAGTACTACTGGAAAACAAAATGAATGAGTTGACTGAGGTGTGCGAGAGACTCGAGGATAAAAATGCTTCCAAAGATTTGGAGGTTGAACGGCTGAAAGGAAAAATTAATTCGATGCAGAGTGAAATTGGAGAACTGAAGTCACAGTTACATGCACATGCTCCTGTAATTGCTTCTCTGAAGGATGACGTTGTTTCACTTGAGCATAATGCGCTTCTCCTCATGAAAGTTAATCTGGCTGGCTCTCAGGAATCAAAGGTAATAAACTTTCTCATATGTAAGCAATTTTATTCTTTTATTCTAGTATTTACTACAGCTATCAATATATCTCTGTTTGGGTTTGAATGGAATTCTGGTCTTTCTGTACATGACCGACCGTTGCTTTAAAACATCAAATAGTGCTTTGATTGCTCAAAGATTTCAGCCATATGTACTTGAAAATATACTTATAATGTATCTTTCCTTTACTTCTTATAATGTATTTTCAAATACATATGTACTTGAAAATATGCTTATAATGTTTCTTTTAAAATTCTTGCTTGAGGATTGTAAATCTTTTATGAGCTAGTTTCAGTGAAGAGTTTCTATCATGATTTCTCGTGTCTTATGGCTAAACCATTTTTAGTTTTTCTGAGAGTCATAAGTTTATAGCCTGCAATAAGTTGTCAAAGGATATCTAGTTGAACAAACATTCCTTTAACAAATTGTATTATATTGCGGAGTTGTCTTGTGGGTACATTGAAAACTATCTTGTTTTGAAAATTTAATAAAGTGCTCCAGAATACATACAGAACCAGCATTTCCCAAGCTCTCAACCCTGTTCTTAAGTTTCAGTCTGAGAATGTAGCGATGAGCGCCAACTTTTTTCTGAAATTTGTTCTTGCTGCTTGCATTTGCAGTGTGTTGAAGTTGAGGTTCATTCAGATCAATTTAGCTCCAACAAGCAAGCAGATGGTCAATCCATCATGCCAAAAGGTGTTCTAGATTTGCAGGAGTTGAGGACTAGGATTAAATCAGTTGAGAAAGTAGTGGAAGATATGAACAAGCCTATTTTGCATCTACCGTTACACATCAAGGCTGTTCGAGATAGTACTGCTAGTGAAATTGAGGTATTAAAATCTCAGCACACTCCGGATCGAGAGAAACACGAGCTTGCAGGAAGGAGGGGTCACCAGAATGAGCATGGTGATGACCATAATCGACGTAAAGCAAAACCTAAGTCCTTTGAAGTAAAAAATGGTACGCTAATGAAAGATATACCACTTGATCATGTCTCTGATAGCTCACCGGAAAGAATTAGAAGAGCTACTTCTGCGGCAGAGAGAGTGGATGATCAGATGCTTGAGCTGTGGGAAACTGCAGAAGGCAGCAGCCTCAGTCGTAGCATGAAGGATTTTAAGAAACGGGCGAATCATCCAACAGAGGGGCCTACCTCGAACAATCAATTCAGGAATTTGGATTGGAGGGGCAAACATCCACCTACAGAGTCAGAAGTGGAGAAGGAGTTGGGTGTGGACAAGTTAGAGTTATCAATGAACTCGTCTGAGGCAAATCAAGAAATGAACAAGAAGATTCTCCAGCGACTTGCTTCTGATGCAGAGAAATTGATGAGTCTTCAGATGACTGTTGATAACCTGAGAAGAAAGTTGGAGTCAAACAGAAAGACCAGAAAGCCCAAAAATGTCGATTTTGAAACAGTTAAGGAGCAGCTACAAGAAGTTGAGGAGACGGTCGTACAGCTGGTGAATTTGAATAGCCAATTGATGAAGAGTACAGAGGAAAGTAGCTCATATTCTACAGGAAGTGCTTCAGCAGACTCGAAAGAGGGGATGAATATCCGTCAGAAGAGAGTTTCTGAACAGGCAAGAAAGGGGTCTGAGAAGATTGGACGGTTGCAGCTAGAGATTCAGAAAATTCAGTACATTTTGCTGAAACTGGACGACGAAAAGAAAAGCAAAGCTAGGAGCAGATTTTCCAGGAGCAACACAGGGATCATACTGAAGAACTTCATCCATATCGGGAGGAGGAACAGTGACAAGAAAAAGAAGGCTCATCTTTGTTGCTTTAGACCTTCCAGTAGCAGCAGCAGCAGCGGTAACAGCAACATCAGATATCGCGTCTAATGGTTCTAACCTTACTATTCTGTTGGGAGGATCATTTCTTCTGTGGCAGAGAGAAAGTGATCCTTGTTTAGTTTTAGAAGAAGAACCGTTAAGAATTAGAATGGACCTAATTCCAAAATAAGCTTGGTCATGGATACTATTTTGATTATTCAGACTTTTAACTGTAATGAATTTTAGCAGTGCTTTATGATTTGTAATTCTTATCTTTGTGAAATTCTCTAGGGTATTATCAGTCTAATATAGGTGTTGCATGGAGCCACTATGCTTCAGCTTGTTCATGTAGATTTCTGCTAAATCCTCATTATGCAAGCCTATCAACTCCGTTATATGCTATCAAATTTTCCTTTTGTCAGTATGAATATAAGTTATATATACATTGATAGTGTGAAAAAAACTTACAAGCATAGTTATAGGAAGTAATTAGTCTATATTTACCTATTATGTACGTGATCTCATATTGATACATCGGTTATCGCTACCTTTCTGTCAATTAATATTGTAAATATTTTTGGACAAGAATGTAAACACAAAATTATAATAAATAATATCTTAAAATCAACTATTATATTTATTACTTCATATTGGATGTATCCAAGGATTATTCGTTTTTCTAAAGTTAACCTTTTGCAATTTAAGAACTCTAAGTTTGGCTTTTCAAATTTCTAGAAGATTTTAGATGTCTTATAGTACATCAATTTTAATAAGGAGACATATATTTAACAAATTAAAAATAGTTTTTAAAGACAACAATTAAAATTAGCGTAGATTCAAAGATATTGTCGAAACATTAGAACAACTTTTTTGCCCTTTAAAATTCAAATTGCATTGAAGTAAAAATATAATTTCAAATGTTTGATGTTGGATTTAAGGTAGGAAATTTTTTAGTTCCTTCAACATTAATTATACGTTTAATATGGTAATTAGTAGTTTCACCTTTATTACAAGAATCTACAAGGGGACTGAAGGTTAGACGTTACCTTTGGAAAAGAAAGAGAGAGACCAAAAGCCAAGTCACTTTATAAGAGAATTCATTTCATGAAGGCAACATTAGGAGCTTAACAAAAGGTAATGAAATCTCTTTAGATACAGAATGTAGCTTTTGGTTCTTGTACATTTTAATTTGGTAGCATGATGATGAAAAAGGATAATTCAATGCTTATGTTTGATGTTTGTTGGACTTCCAACTTTTTTTATTTTTTATTTGGTTAAAATCATAAAAATAATCATATGATGAGATCTCATGTATTCAATTTGTGTAATAGCAAACTTAATTTCTCTCTCTTTTGTCTGAAT
>MDKI01172557.1:0-14253 GCA_005239505.1 Nicotiana paniculata | reverse complement strand
AAAGTAATGAAAAAAATCTGTACAATTTGATGTCTTGCCGTTCGAATCCCTTCTCTCCTCTTCGGATCTCTCCCTAATTTGTGTTTTTGGGGTTTATTTA
Source organism: Nicotiana paniculata (assembly GCA_005239505.1). NCBI lineage: Eukaryota > Viridiplantae > Streptophyta > Magnoliopsida > Solanales > Solanaceae > Nicotiana > Nicotiana paniculata. Next base: position 14,153 of record MDKI01172557.1, on the reverse strand, counting down.
TAAGTTTAGGACAAACCCTAAACGTGTAGGAGACTTATATTTCAACCGGGAAACACTTAAACTCGTCAAAACTCGAAATTGACCAGAACCAGGAGACCAGGCGTTTTGGCTCTAAGGCCAGGCCAGGCCTGGCATTAGGAGGCAAGCGCCTCCCTAACGCTAGGGCCAGCCTGGCTTTAGGAGGCAAACGCCCCCCTAACGCTAGGGCCAACCTGGTTTTAGGAGGCAAGCGCTTGGATAAGGCCAGGGTGTTCCCTCTTCGCCTCTCAAGCGTATTTTCGACGTATTTGCATCCATTTAGCTCGGTTTCCATCTCCAATTCACCTACACATGAAATAAACTCCATTAAGCACATAAAAAGTGTATTTTTATCATTAATGCGCATAAAATGTAAGGCATATAACATGTTAAACTATGAATTCTAGTCTTGCATCACATCACATACTCATCCCCACCATAATCTACCTCTAACACAACAAAGTCATGATTTTACCTCCTTATTCTATACACTAACACTAGAAAGAAGAACAGTTTACTCCAAAATTGCTACAAAAATATAAAAATAAACTATAAAAAAGAGAAAAGGAATAAATTAAAAAGGAAGAGAGAAATCATGACTTACTTGATATTCTTGAACAACCGAATGTGGAGCTTGTTGATGGAGATAGAGGGAGGAATGAAAAGGGAAAAATTTGGTGAGAGGAGTAGATGGGGAGGGGTAAGTTTTGTGTCTTTAGGGATTAGAGGGGGAAGAGGGAAAGTTAGAGCAGGAGAAGGGAAAAGGTAAAGGGGGAAGTGGGGAGTTTGGGCGGATGTCTTAGGTTAGTGGGGTTGAGAAAAGAAAAGAAGTAAAAAAATATAAAAAAAATAAATAAAAATACTTACCTGCCCGACCGCACCCAGCTCCGCAGTCGCGTCCACGGTCGCGGACGTGGGCATAATCCTCGTGAATCACCATGCCTGGTCCGCAGCTACGGAGAGAAATAGAAAGTTGCACATCTTTTGTGCCCAGGGCCGCGCCCCGGACAATGGTCGCGGTTCGGTATTCCGAAATTTTTCTTGTTGTCTTCACTTTTTACCTTTCCGGAGTTAGCTTTTGACCCTGACTCCTCTCGATGTGCACCAATCTTTCCCTGTACGCTAATAGTTTGGTTAGTATTGTTCAAATCGACTATAACAACAAAACAAGTGAAACACAAAATAGAAACATGGGTTGCCTCCCAAGAATCGCTTGATTTATCATCGCAGCACGGCGAATTACAACGAACCGTGGGTTGCCTCCCAGGAAGCGCCTGATTTGACTTCGCGACATGGCGCATGCTCTAATCATCACTCCTAATTCGTATAATGGGGATCTTCCAAAGTTATTACCACTCTATCCCTTTTTCTTCGGCCATTCCGAGGTAATGTTTCAACCTCTTCCTATTCACCATGAGCTTGTTTGTCCCATCTTCTGATTCAATCTCCACAGCTCCACTTAGGAACATTTGCACCACTCTGAAGGGTCCTGACCACCGGGTCTTCAACTTGCCAGGAAACAACCTTAATCTTGAGTTATATAGCAACATTAGATCTCCAGGTCTGAAGTTCCAATCCAAGATGTGCTTATCATGCATTAGTTTCGTCCTTTCTTTGTATAGTCTAGCACTCTCGAATGCCTAGAACCTAAATTCCCCCATCTCATGCAACCCAGTGACTCTATTGGTGCCCGTTGTCTCCATCTCTAAATTCTGTTGTGGCAATGCCCACAATGCTTTATGTTCAAGCTCTACCGGATGGTGACATGCCTTTCCAAACACCAACTTGAATGGTGACATGCCAATTGGACTTTTGAAGGCTGTGCCGTATGCCCACAATGCATCATCCAGCTTCTTCGCCTAATTGATCCTTGTTTCATTCACTATTTTTGTAAGGACACTTTTAATATCCCTATTGGACACTTAAACTTGCCCGCTTGTTTGTGGGTGGTACGGTGAGGCTACCTTATGGCGAACTCCATATTTCTCCAACATGCGTGCGAACACTATATTGCAAAAATGGGAGCCACCATCACTGATTATAGCTCTTGGAGTGCCAAAATGTGTGAAGATGTTTTCTTTAGGAAAATTGTCACCCTTTTTGCATCATTGGTTGGGAGAGCCACCTTTTCAACCCACTTGGAGACACTGTCAACTGCAACTAATATATATTTGTTACCGTATGAGCTGACGAATGGCCCCATGAAGTCGATCCCCCACATGTAAAATACATCGACCTCTTGAATTATGGTCATTGGAATCTCATGGTGGCGGGATATGTTGCCTGTCATTTGGCATTCATCACAACTTTTGACCCAAGCATAGGCATCCTTTAACAGTGTCGGCCAATACAATCCCGATTCCAACACCTTTGCTGCTGTCCGAATTACTCAAAAGTGTCCACCATATGGTGAAGCATGGAAAGCCTGCAAAACAGAAGGTTGATCTTGCTCGGGGATACACCTTCGAATCATGTTATCAACATATATCTTAAACAGTAAAATTTCATCCCAGTAATAAGCACGACAATCATGAAAGAACTTTTCTTTTGAATCGAGGAGAGGTCGTAAGGTACAATACCACTTGCTAAGTAATTAGCAATATCAGCATACCATGATGCCTCCTCCATTGTCACAACCAGTAACTGCTTATCCGGAATTGTCTCAGTGATATTTTCAACCTCCATCCTCTTTTCTGCTCCTTCCAACCTCGAGAGGTGGTCCGCCACTTAATTGTCCGTCCCCTTTCTATCACAGATTTCCAAGTCGAATTCTTGTAGCAACAGAACCCAGCGAACCAAGCGTGGCTTTGACTCCTTCTTTGCTATCAAGTACCTGATTGCTGCATGGTCAATATAAACAACAAATTTTGAGCAAATTAGGTACGAACCAAATTTGACGAAGGCAAACACTACAGCAAGCAATTCCTTTTCCGTGACAATATAGTTCAGATGTGCACCACTAAGCGCCATACTTGCATAGTAAATTGGGTGCATCATCTTATCCTTGTGTTGCCCCAAAACTGCTCCTATAGCATAATCACTGGCGTCGCACATGAGCTCGAAGGGTTGCTTCCAGTTGGGTGAAACAATGATGGGTTCAGTCACCAATCTCTTATTAATCTCCTCAAATGCTAACCTGCAATCATTATAAAATACAAAGGGTTGGTACTTTTCGAGCAGCTTACATAAGGGGTTAGAAATCTTAGAAAAATCCTTAATGAACCGCTTGTAGAATCCGGCGTGCCCAAGGAAACTTCTCACTTCCTTTACCGAAGTGGGTGCTGGAAGCTTCTCGATCACATCAACCTTGGCATGGTCGACTTCAATTCTCTTTTTGGACACTCTATGCCCCAACACTATTCCTTCTTGTACCATAAAGTGGCACTTCTCCCAATTCAGCACCAGATTTGTCTCCACACATCGTTTGAGCACTCTTCTTAGGTTGTGAAGACAATCTTCGAATGAATCCCACACTACGGAGAAATCATCCATAAACACATCCATAATATCCTTTACCATGTCAGTAAAAATGGCTAACATGCACCGTTGGAATGTGGCCGGTGCGTTGCAAAGTCCAAAGGGCATTCTCAGAAAGGCAAAGATGCCATACGGACAAGTGAATGACGTTTTCTCTCTATCTTTCGGGGCTATTGAGATCTGATTATACCCCGAGTATCCGTTCAAGAAATAGAAATGGTATCGTCCAACTAACATGTCCAACATCTAGTGAATGAAAGGCAAGGGGAAGTTATCCTTTTGGGTGGCTATGTTCAGTTTCCGATAGTCCACGCAAATCCGCCATCCCGTGATAGTACGAGTTGAGATCAACTCATTATTTTCATTTTGTACGACCGTCATTCCTCCCTTTTTTGGTACACACTTGACAGGACTGACCCAATTGCTGCCAGAGATGGGGACGACGACGCCCGCATCCAACCACTTGATTACTTCCTTCTTTACTTCTTCCTTCATACTTGGGTTCAACCGTCATTGATGTTCCCTAGAAGGTTTAGGCCCCTCTTCCAGAAGAATCTTGTGCATGCAGAAGGCTGGGTTGATACCCTTTATGTATGTCGTGGTCCAACCAATGGCAGTCTTGCATTCTTGCAATACCTGCAATAATTGTTCTATCTGCCCAGCTAGCAAACCAGATGATATAATAACAGAAAGTAGAATTGGGACCCAAGAAAGCACACCTGAGGTGAGCTGGAAGAGGTTTCAAGTCCAGCTATGGCGGTTCCTCTATTGATGGCTTTGCAGGTGGTGCGACTCTCTCTTCTAAACGTAAGGGCTCGAATTGAGGTTCCCTTTTCTAGAATCCTTGACCCTCGAGGGACATGACCCACTCTGCCAACCCTTCACCATCCATTTCTTCTAAATTTGTCAAGCAGGCTTCCAATGGATCTTTGGCATTCAGGGTCTCATCCTCTTCTTGCAGTATCACATCCACAACCTCCACTAGTGAGAAGATTTCATATTCATTGGGTCTCCTCATGTATTATTGAACGTTAAATATTACTTCTTTATTGGTCAACCTCATTTTTAGTTCTCCAGTCTCACAATCAATCAACGCTCTCCCAGTGGCTAAGAATGGCCTTCCCAAAATTATGGGTATCTCCTCATCTACTTGGCAGTCTAAAATAACAATGTCTGCAGGGAAAACAAATTTTTCCACTTGCACCAGCACATCATAAAGAACTCTTGTCGGTCTTTTAACCGTGGGATCAGCCAGTTGCAGCAGCATCGAGGTCGGTCTTGCTCTACCAATGTCTAATTTTGTATAGATTGCCAAGGGCATCAAGTTTATGCTGGCTCCCATGCTTTTACAAAAGCATAACTCCCAATAGTACACATAATAGTTAAGCTACTTGGATCATACACCTTTTGGGACATAGGTCTTGTCACTATCGCTCTACAGGTCTGTGTCATAGTTTCAGTGAACAGGTCCTGAAAGTCAAATTTTCGCGACATCAGGTCCTTCATCACCTTTTCATATCCTGGCATTTTCGTCAAATCATCCATTAGAGGAATATTCAATTGAATCTGGTAAAGCATCTCCATAAATTTCCTGTATTGATCATCTTTCTTTTGTTTCGCCAATCTCTGAAGAAATGATGCAAGAGTCACTCTGTCCATTTCTTGCTGGCTGTTCTTTGTTGGAAGCTTGTGGCACAAGAGGTACCACTTGTTCGGAGACTTGTTCACCCTGTTTTGTCTTACCCTTTCAACCCGTGCCTGTTTAACTACCACTTCAGTGAGTTCTACTGATTTATCTGCCTCTCATGGAACTGGAGTGGCAGGTGTAGTCTCTCTTCTAAATTGAGAAACTTCTTGCTCCCTGTCTAAATCTCTCCCATTCTTGAGACTTACTGCCATTAACTGATTTGGGTTTTGCTCCTTTGGGTTAATATTTATGTTTGCCAGTAATGTCCCTTGGGGGCGGTTGTTCAAGGACATGGACAGCTGTCCCAGTTGAGTTTCAATGCCTTTAATTGCTGAGTCATGTGCTGCCAATTTTTCCTGCATCTTAGCATTTGGCCCCATGAGTTGGTGCAACATGCCCCTAATTTCTACCATGTTGTTGTCTCGTTGCTGATGAGGTGGCTAATATGCCAACTGTTACAGGTGCTGCTGTTGGTAGCCCTATTGCCTTTGATATGGAACCACTTGGCCTTGTGGTCGTATACCTCCAGGTTGTGGCATATTGGGTTTGTACTGCTGGTTCGGTGCTGGCCCCCATTGTTTTCCTCCTTGCCTCTGACACCCAAAATTATTAACATAATTCATGTCCTCTCTAAAGCCCTGGTTATCACTTTCTCCACTCCATGAGCATACATAAGACTGATTAATGCAAGGGGTACACAATCCTTAATTTGTTGTATCAACAATATGCACTTGTTTTTTACCCATCTCGTCAATCTTCTTTGTCAGTATACTCATCTGAGTCATGAGCTTTGCTATGTTCTCTGCATGTGAAATGTTTGGGTCAAGAGGGACAAAATGCACTATTGGTTTCAGGGTCGTTCATCTCGTCATCCAGCCTGAATTCTGAGACATCTTATTGAGAAGAATCTTTCACTATGTGAATGTCTTGCTCAGAAATGCACCCCCAGCTGAAGTGTCTACATTAGCTTTCAAATTGTCTTCCAAACCCATGTAGAATCTCTGGAATGCCATGGTGTGGACACTTCACTAGCATCCCTTTCAATCTTTCCCATGCTTCCTGCAAGGTTTTAGTAGGTTTCTGATTGTACTGCAATATCTCATCAATTTGCCTTGAAATCTTGTTAGGAGGATATAACTTGTTTACGAATTTCTTGACTAATTCCTCCCAAATGGCAATGGAATTTATTGGGAGCGAATTCAGCCAAGTCTGAGCCTCTCCAGTCACTGAGAACGGGAACAATATCAGCTTGATGGCTTCCGAGGTCACATTCGGATGCCTTTGGGTCACACAAATTGACAAGAAATTTTTCAAGTGTTGTTGTGGGTCTTCAATATGTGACCTGGAGAACAATCCCTTATTCTGTAACTGATGCAACATGTTGTTGGTGATTTGGAATGTCTCCACTTGTATCTGGGGCACAACAATGGAGGTGGCTAGGTTGTCAGCAGTTGGATGTACCCAATTGTAAAGACCAGCTTCTGGCACAAGAGGTGCCACCACTGCATTATTTGGATCAACCCGGTTGTTCCGATTGTTTGCCTCGATGTCTTCCCCGTTGTCCATTTCAATTTCGAGTTGGTGCTTTTGTTGTGACTGTTTGTTCTTATTGTTGGAAAAGTTTAATGCCCTGAATGTTTTCTCGAGGTCTGAGAGTCCTTCAAAAAGTTCACCAATCCGCGAAGAGCTTCTAGGCATACACCTGAGTCACAGGAGAGTTCAGACGTGAGAATTTCAATGGAAAAGTTTATAATACCCAGGATTGATCTAACCTCAAAATCCTAGAAATTAATCTAAGTTGTAATAAATAACACCGTTAGTCCCCGACAACGGCGCCAAAATTTGGTCACGTCCAACTATGCCTTATAAAAAGGACAAATCGGTCGCTGCAAATATAATCCTGTTTATGTCCGGAGTCAATCCATAGGGAACTAACCTATTCACTCAACTCTTAATAAGTCTAAGCTCAAGCTTAGACAATTTCTGGATGCAAGATTTTTATCAATAACCAGTGGAATTTATTTAGCTAAAGTAAAATGATAATAAAACTAACAAGATTCAATAATAAGGATGAATTCAAGGATAAAAAGATCTAGGGTATTGACTTCCCCAATTGCCAGATTAATTCTTAACTCTTTTGCTATAATTTCGCCATAATACTCTATGAGGATTATGAGTTATGGCCTACCGTAATTATCTCTCGATCAATTACGATAATTTACTAGAGCATTCTCTCGAACTACTCTAGCTACAATTTATGCAACTCAGAATTATCCCACCAAAGTTTAGTTATTCCTAAACCCACTTTTAAATTCAAGTAATTAATCTTTTCAATTACCCAAAAGTGGTGTTGTTAAACAACAATCTAACCTAGTATTCTTTCTCAAGCAATACAAGGTAATTAGACACGATTAATCAAGGGCCTATTTAAATAACCACAATACAAAACGTAGTTGAACAATCATAGAATAAACCCGGCTCAATTATATCAAAATAGAGTTAAAACTTCATCCAAAAATTGGTTCCATCAACCCTAGACAGAACGTTTAGCTACTCATACTAAAACAAGACAAAGCAATAATTTAGTTCATGATTCACAATTAATGGTAAAAAGAAGACGAAGGAAAAATTCTAAAGATGGCTTGATCTCCTCTCACTTATTCTTACCTCCAATTGAGTCCAAAACAAGCTTCCCCTCCACTTTGGGCGAGTTCTGTCAGCGGCGGGAGTCTTACATCCGAGCGAGAGGTCAGACCAATCCCATTCATCCTGGTCTGATCCGAACAGATCTTGTTGAATGAATTGATCCATTGTTGTATGCCCTACTTCTTAGTAAATTTCTTCCTACTCGCATAGTAGGTAAAAAGGCTATTGGTTGCTTTACTTCCTTACCTCGGGTAGTTTTGGGTTTTTATAAGGTTAAGTCAATTTCCCAGATATTTGCACTTTAACCCCTTCAGTTCTTGGCCCCTACACTCCCGACCGTGATTGCAGTCTCAACCGCGGTCGTTTTCTAACATTCTGTTTTTGACCGCGTTCGGCCGCGCCCAGGTTTGCGGTCGCGGACCTGGCTTTCACTGCTTTCTTCGCCTTTTTCTTGCTCTTTTTCATCCGGGCTATCCTTGATTGGCCATGTATGTACATAGTAGACTCCAAAACTCTCTTTATCTTCCTTCTATCTCGGAGTGACTCCTGCAAAGAATAAAAATCTCAATTAGAGCATTTTGTTATCTTTTAGCATTTAAAACATCAATAAAGCATGGTTAATTTGGAGTATAAATAGCATCTACGTAGCATAATATAGGCTACTATCACATCATCCTCAAATGTTATGTTCTCAAGGAAAATACTTCATGTTCACAGGATCTCGATAGGAAAACTTTGTAAAGGACCATACGGTCGAATGAACCATGTCCGTATAGATTACTCGAGCCCTAGTGGAAAAACATGTACGCATGTATGAACCATTGAAAGAAGTACTTTTCCTTGCCAAATGTCTTGTGCCTTACTGAAAGTTCTACTTTACAAGTTCTATACTTATGATTTTTTGTGAAAACTGGCTCAAGAGCCGAGTGAAACTAACCTTTGAACGATCAACCTTGTACTTGGGGACTGCCGTAAAAAAATAACCATGTTCGAACTATTACACTTTGAGACCATAAGATCTCATAAGGCAACCCTCTATTTTATAGGCCAAGTCCAGCCTCCTCGGGGACTAACACTTTGAACAAGTTCGAAGTATTATTGTGAAAGCAAGCCCAAGAGGTAAATCCCAAGGCTACGGCCGAACTAACGCGTCTCGGAGACATCTGAATTTCGCAATGAAAATAGGCCTTCGAATTCTTTTGAAAACTAAAAGGGCTACCCTCAGCAAAATAATCAAAGGGCTTCGATAAAATCCGCCCTCGAAAAACCTTAAGAGGTATCGATATGTTAATACAAACTTGTCTTAAGGAATACAAATAAAAGGGTTTCGATAATATCAAATCCTGAAAAAACCCAACAGGTACAAACTTACTTCATGCTAAGGCACAACAAATTCCTATATGTTAAAAAAAATTTAAGCCGAAAAGGGGAAAAATCCATTCTTCTGAGGCCATATTGACCCAATTCAAGAGCCTACAGGCCATTATGTTTTTGAGTTCGAGAGTCCATTCTCACTCAACTCAAACCTAAGGATTTTACTACTTCGAGTTCGAGCAAGAGCTCACTCGACTACAAAGGCAGTATTAGTTGGCTTCGGCCAAGTTGCCTAAAATCCGAAGTCTTAAACATATTATTCACAAGGCATGAAGTATATCAAAATTTTAAGAGACACAAAGCGAATTGAAATTATCACAAGTCAAAAATTGAGATGAAATTCAAAAAAGATCTACATATATAAATGAAGGTTTTTACAAAGGACCGACCGGGGTCCTACACAAAAAAAAAGTACAAATGTCCTAGATATGTTCGGGGTTGACTCCCTCTTAGGCTGAAACGCTTCTTCGGGCCCCTCATCATTATCGCAATCGCTCTTGTTGTCGTCATCATCATCGTCAGAAGAGGCCAATTTCCTAGAATTGGCTTCATGCTCCTTTGCTATCTCTTCGGAAAGGTCGAAACCTCGGGCGTGGATCTCCTCAAGAGTCTCTCTTCAGGATTGGCATTTTGCAAGCTCGACAGCCCTATGTGTTCGATTGAAAGCCTCCCTTAGTTGTTCTTGGGTAGCTTCGACATCAGCCAGATATATGGCCACCATCTTATCAGCCTCCGCCTTTGTTTTTTCGGCCTCAGCTTGGGCTTTCGCAAGTTCAGCTTCGAGCTCTTCAACCATCTTAGCCTGAACCGAGCACTTTTCCCTTGCACTTCAACCGACGACAACTGGGCCAAGGCAGTTTCCTTTTCAGCAGCAAGGCGGTCCATGCCTTCCTTCCACTTATAGCAGTCATCTTTCACTCAATCGACCTCCTCCCAGAACAAATTGATCCTCTTTATCTTTTGCTTCAACTGTGACATTGAAACATTAGCTTCTGCCCTCGAATCGAGCCCGTGGTTTTTCAAGAGAATTGTTACCTGCTCGTTCATCTCGGCTTCCTCCTTATGAGCTCTAGCCAAATCAGCTCGAAGGTCCTTGATTTCCGCATCCTTCTTCCCATAGAGAATCTTGAGAGCATTCCTCTCCTCTGAAAGCCTTTGGAGATTGGCCTTGCATTGGCTTAATTCGGCCCGGGACTTAGAAAAAGCCTGTATGAAAAAAGAAAGGAGTTTGCACAGAAAAAAGGAAAAATGAAAGAAAGCTACATCAACAAAATTCACATTTATTTGGTTCAGAAGACGTCGGTCCTCGTCGAAGAGGTTGGATGCATCATTGAGATCGGAGGCATCCTCGACCCCGGTAAAGAAATCCCGAAAAGGATCCTCCCCATCGGGTACTCCGTCTATTTTAGGAGTCCTTATGGATTGTGCATACCTTATAGTCTCTTCGAAAAAATAAGGTAGGGATGGTGAGTGACCTGCTATCACTGCCCCAAGTGAGTCACTCGGGGGCTCTGTTCAGCTCTAGGGGTCTCTGGACCAGCCCCTCTGGTATGCTCGTCGTTTGACGAGAGGCATCTTCGACCTCAGATGATTCGGGGACTTTGCCCAAAACGTCTTCAGCACGAGGCAGGGCCTCGTCAACTGCCACCGATTTAGTGGCCTTGGCGGTCTCGACGCTCTTCCTCACTCAGGTCACCAGCATCTATTCACCGTCTTCATCTTCTTCCCTTAGCCTTTGGACTGACTCAAATGTCATAGGGATAATATTTCCCTTGGGTTTCCGAGCTGCTTTCTTTTTGGGTTTAGGGTCCTCGAAGGTCTAGACCCTTTTCCTCTTATTATCCTTCTCCGACTTCGAAGCCAGAGCCGAAGCCTTCTCCTCACTAGATGGAGGCCTCAGGACCACATCTTTGCTCAGGACTGCACAAGAAAAGGTTAAGTGAAAAGAAATGCTGGTATTGCATCGGATATGTGTAAAAGGAAACTTACCATGGTTCTTTGCTTCCCATCAGCCTTTTGCCAAGTCACACCAATAGAGCTCAGCATAGGAAGAAGTCAAAGCCAGTTTTCGGACCCAGTTCTCGAGGTCAGGGATCGCTCGAGGCATCCAAACAACCGCTGCATGACAAAAGAAGATATTAGATGAATCAGAAAAGAAAAATCATGGAAATTAACATGTTAAGTGCTACTTACGCTTCAGGTTCCATTTCTCAGGATAGGGCATTTTATCCTTCGGGATGAGATCACAGGTCCTCGCCTGAGCAAATCGACCCATCAATCCTCGGTCTTTGTCCTCGTCGATGCTCGAGAACAATTCCTTGGTTGCCAGCCATTGCAGTTTGATCAACCCCCAAAAGATACGAGGGTTGTATAACCTGATGAGATGATCGAGCATGAACAACAACCCCTCGACCTTGTTGGTGAAGAACCGAAGCATGATCACTATGCGCCAAAAAGAGGAGTGTATTTCACCCAAAGTCACCTCATATTGACGGCAAAAGTCAATGATGACTGGATCGAGGGGGCCCAACATTAAAGGATTAGTGTAAACACTTAGATACCCTTTCACGTGGGTAGTGATGCTCTCTTCAGGGGATGAGATCTCTATCAATTTGTCCCCCAGTTACAATCCCTCTTGATTTTCTCGAGATACCCCACAATTATCGAGCAGAGGTACCTCAATACGTGCTCACATTGACTAGGGACCGATGGAGGTTTCTCGGTTTTGAAGTCGAATTTAAAAACACACGGGCGGGGAACGCACTCTTCAGGGAGCGGATCCAACAGTGTTTTATTGTCGGCCGGCCGTGAAGAACAAGAAGAAGATTTTTCCTTTTGTGGAACCATTTTTGATATTTCGCCATTATATGGGTAGAATAAAGGGGGAAGATTGTAAAGTTTTGTGGTTTGAAACTAGCGGTAAGAACCTAAGGAGTAACAAAAGAGAAGAACTTGAGAGAGACAAAAGCTTAGAAGAACAAATGAGGATGAAGGTAAAGTTTGATTCAACTAAAAGAAGCCATATTTATGGATTTATGGTGACGGTTCAATGACACTAGTGGCCGACAACCAATTGACGTTCATTAATGCTTTGGGGAACTGTACCGACGGGACATTTCAGTCACTTCTACCGCTTAAGTCACGGGGATGACATTGTTATTTATCGATATCAAGTAAATCGAAGACTCAGTTCGTTTCTTATCACTATATTCCAAGAAACGAGGGAACTATATGTATACGGTAGAAGTCGGGCCCACCCAATTTTACTATTCGATCAAGACTGGGACGTTGCATAGAGGAGCTGAGGCATTGAGTTCGAGATCGAAGCCTCTTCCTAGATCGAGGTCAGTATAAATCGAAGCCAAGGGAGTTAGATTCCGAGTAACCTCGGGGATAGCTTAGTAACGGAGAAGCGAGATATCCGTGATTGGTCGAGGATCGTGGCGTGAATATCGGAACAAATCAAATCAGAAGCTGTTAATTAGCTGATTATGTTCCTTCTATAAATAGAGATATACCATAATTAGGAATCCTCTACTATATAAAGAGGAGTTCCAATCATTTGTAATCACATTATTCACTCAGGCAAAAGCAATACAACTCTTTCTTTCTTTCTTTCTTACATTTGCCATTGTTCATCGTTTCTATTTCGTTTTTACTGTTCTTACACTTATAAGTTGGAGGGTACTCTAACTAGAGGCTAAAGTTTTGTTCGCACACTGGTTTGATTTATTTACAGTTTAATTCTTTCATTTACTTACGCAATTATCAATTGGTACTGAGTGAAATCACATATCCTTAAAATCACAATATAAGTTTAATTGTTATCCAAATTTCAGGGTAAACATTATTGTAAGTCGTAATGGAGTATGCTTCTTTCTATCAAAAGTCTGCTAACAATTACACTGTAATACAAATTTTGATAAATCGCATTCGCGTTTTTTTTAATTGTGTCTTCAATAAGAAGATTTTAGCACATATGAAATTTCGCATGATTAAATTCACTATTTTGACATATCACTTTACTGATCTATATGGGATAACAAGTGCAACACACATACGTATATATTTCAATAAACAGATATGATTTAATTTTTTAATTCCAAAGAAAAAATATAAATTTATTAACGATATTAATTATATCCTCTTTGCTAGCAAATGATATAACAATATTTTTTTTCAACTAATAATTTAATTTATTTGACTAACTAAATTCTTTAATTCCATTATCAAATAATAAATAATCAATCCTTTAGCAAAGATTAGAACGCTCGTTAGTGTGCCACCCCATATATTAAATACTAAGCCGATAGAAAATTTATCAGATCAATATACTAATCGCGGGTGGCGTATGTCAACACTCCTTAACAACCGGATAGCATGAAGTATACATTTTACTCTCAAGAACCAATATAAGAATAAAGTAATATTTTCTTATGTCCTTATAGCTCTGAGTCACCTTAGGATATGATTCAACTGTCAAATCCTAATAGGCCACAAACTATGCATACTTGTCAAATATAATCGAAGACCTAAGAAACTCTGCTCTTCTTTCATTCAATTGCCTCTGGCCAAAGTCTTAGTTTGATCGTTTATAATTTGTGACAATATGGAGCTTAAACTCATTACCAAAAAGTAACAGATTCCATCTTGATCAATCAATAAACAAGTATTTAATCGTATCCAATATCCTTTTCAACTATTTTTCTAGGGCCATAGGTGTGAATTACTATGATGAACTCAAGTCAAAGAAAACTCTTACATCACATTCTTCAAGGAATATCCTATTGACGGTTTATGGTAATTCTAACCATTAAGAATTATCCAACGAGTCGGTTCAGTGATCATATCTCTGTGTGCACCATCTATATATGTGATTTTGTTATTGAGATTGTTACACCCCATGTTTTCGTACGTGAGAGTACATCGTAAGTCAATTGATGTAAGCTCA
>MDKI01166875.1:0-16532 GCA_005239505.1 Nicotiana paniculata | reverse complement strand
TATATATACTTTGTATAATTAAGTTATTATAAATTATGAATTTAAATTATAAAACAAACACATAAAATTATAAAAAATATTGAATTTAACACACATAATTATTAATGATAATTTGGTTCTATTGGGCCTCAAATATCAAGCATAGAACCCATAGATATATATTTATACTTTGTACAATTAAATAATAAAAAATTAATAATTTAATTATAAAACAAACACATAAAATTATAAAAATATTGAATTTGGCACACATAATTATTAATGATAGTTTGGTGCTACTGGGCCTCAAATATCGAGCATGGAACCCATAGATATATATTTATACTTTTGTACAATTAAGTTATTAAAAATTAAAAATTTAATTATAAAACAAACACACAAAATTATAAAAATATTGAATTTGACACACATAATTATTAATGATAGTTTGGTGCTACTGGGTATCAAATATCGAGCCTAGAACCCATAGGTATAAATATTTTATAACTCAAAAATTTGTGTAACTCAAAAAATTATTATTTAATTTACAGATTAAACATAAAATTAATGTTGTTTTGATTTACAGTTGACGACATGGACGTGCCGCCTATACATCCCGGCCCTTACTCTCCAGAGGTATTAGTCCTACAGGGCGATCATAGATCCGCCCATATATGGGATGGACAGGTACTCACGCAGACTCTCTGCGCTAGGGGAGTGGACGACATGTGGGATTTTTTTAGGGATAACGATCTCTATCCCCGTGTAGTCCAGTGCCCGGAGGACACGGGATTTTATAGGATTATTCAGATCGGTCGGATGCAGCTCGACTGGGCTTTGATCACGGCGTTGATTGAGCGGTGGCGACCGGAGATGCACACTTTCCACCTGCCCATTGGCGAGGCCACCATCACGTTGCAGGACGTGAAGGTTTTACATGGCCTGACCGCTGATGGCTTGCCAGTTTCACTGCCTATTCTTATGAGATCTGTGTCGCATGCGAATTATTTGGATATGCTGCATAGGCTTACGAGTTTTAGGCCAGAGGACGATACTGCATCGTTGGGGCCAGTCGGGTGAGTTTGACCCCTATTAGACAGTACTGGAGGTAATCCACCCCACTATCACCGATGAGACAGAGGAGGTAGATATTATCCGATATACGAGGTTAATGTTGCTTCTTCTATTTGGGGGGGGGGGGGTGGGGAGTCTTGTTCCCGAATACTTCGGGGAACCTAGTCAGCCTGTGGTTTCTTTATCATATTGTCGTGCTAGATGACTTACCCTTATACAGCTGGGATGGTGTTGTTCTCGCCTACTTGTACAAGCAAATGTGTCGGGCTTGCATGGGCACACAGATAGACGTTTGTGGCTTTCTTCCGCTTCTACAAGTGACAACATATTCGAATAATATGTTCATTAGTTCCAGTTCTACCTAGTTAGAATTAATCTTATACCTTACATCAACTTTGTATGTTAGGTTTGGGCCTGGGAGCGGTTTTTGCAGTTTCATCCACCTCTACCACAGTTACCTCCTAATATTCCACCTTTGTTTCTCCCTTTGTCCAGGAGGTGGGTTCTCCGTCGTAGACTTGTACGAGAGTATGATGCTCATCATAATCTCCCCCTTTGCAGGGATATGTTGGATCTGCTAGAGGGCACACAGGTAAATATGTACCTAAACTTACCTGGTATAGATTAACTTAGTGTTGCGCATACTCACATTTTGTGTTCTTTGATAGTTCATCTGGACTCCATACAAAAACAATTTGATCGGTACCCTTCCAGATTATTTCTCGTTCGGCCAACCGATTTGGAGCACTTTTTCCCCGCTCATATGCCTCGATTTTGTGGAGCATCATGACTCCGAGCGGGTACTTCGTCAGTTTGGCTGTCTGCAGTATATATCGAGGCCGCCTATATGGGAGGTTATACATTATCAGAGGGATGATCGTTCCAGGACGGACGACGCATTTATGACATGACTTGCGGCGTAGATGCATATTTGGGACCAGCGAGATTAGTTGATTCCGCCCCTACCTACGTGGATTCAGGCGGTGTCTATTCAAGGATATATGTCATGGTACCGCCACATTACCCGACTTTTTATCGGGAACCCCATTCATCCAGCTGACGGTCGGTACGTTCCATACGTCGGGCGACACGAGGCACTGGTATGTTTTCTGTTATTATTAATTATATAGCTCTAATTTAGTGCCTTATATGTAGTTTATATTTGTTACGTTGTGCAGGCTATTGGACTACATACCATCTATCAGATGGGACTGCAGATGCAGGATCATGTCGGCGATCCTGCGGCCATGCAGGATTATAGCCGTCGATTTGTAGAGGTGGCTTCGCGGACACTGCAGTGAGCCCGAGAGGATTAGCGTTTGGCACACGAGCCTGATTATATGGACCCAGGGCAGTACGAGCGAGATCGTGGTGTTGCACGAGGTGGTCGTGGCCGACGAGGCGAGGGTGCCCGGCGACGTGGTGGTGGGCGGAGAGGAGGTGGTCCGCAGCAAGGGGGCGTTGAGGCTCATGCTGATGATGTTGTTGCTGATTTGGTAGGTGGCCTACATGAGACGGACATGCCGTCTTACAGCCTTGGGATGCATCTCACTCCAGTGACTTCGCAGGTGACCCTGTCAGGTCAATTATTGATCACGGGCACGAATATTCCTGGAGTGGATTGGGCTAGATACTTCCCAGGCCCGTCTACCGTGATGAGGATTGTCCGACCCGAGATTTGCATAGTGGGCTCCGACTGAGTTATGATTCATCATCACATTCGCAGGTATGAGTTTATTAGTATTGAATTTGAATTTGTTTAACTGTAACTTATTTATTTTCTATAACTTTATTAATTTCCTTTTTAAGGCTTCACACGATGCTGACGTAGATGCGGCATATGATTACATTCAGGAGGCTGACGAGATCATGGTAAGACAATTTAGATTGTTGTGAATTATTATATACTTTTCTATACTGAGCTTTCTATTCTTATTTAGGCTTCTACTGGACCGACGACCCCTTATTTCGATCCTGACAGCACCATTGATACCTGTCATCCTGCGCCGCATCCGGCTATAAAGAGGCGACTTGATGATGATGATACCGATAGCGTACCCGGGCGGGATGGATGCGCCTCATGCTAGCGGCTGCGTTGAGGCCCACCAGATGCGGGACACATTGATTTTTCCTTCCTTTTTTTGTATTTGATGTAAATAATATTTTTGTATATACTAACAACAATTTTTTTATTTCCTCTTTCATTAGATAGTTTCATACTACAACCACAAACACAAACATTAAAACTTAACTTCCAGTACAATTAAAATAAAGTTCAGTACAACAAACAAGGAAAACATTAATTAAAATTTATTACTACAACACAAACACAAACATAGCAGGCCAACATAATAAAAATACATGACATGGGAAAAATAAAGATAAGGTAATACACTAAATACATACAACGCAAGTTTAGTCCCTGCCGCCTAATATTTTCTGATCCAACCACTTAAATTTTTCTTCCATTTTTTTTTCTTCTTCTACCTCTTTCAGTTTCGCCTTCAACTCCGCAACCTCTCTTTTATTTTCTCTTTCACGTTCCCATTTTTTTAAACAAAAATTATGAAGATGCTGCAAAGATTCTTTGTAGCATTCCTGATAATATGGTTCATCAACCCATACCTCAAAATCGCAAATAGGTTCGTCGGGAACATTATAAAACTGGTTCACACAGTGCCAGTAGCGGCATCCAACTTCACCATTATCCCAACAATTTTGCATCATGCATCTTTTTCCACACTTTCACATTGGTGTATGAAGAGGTTGAGACATTTGTGCATTAAAAAAACTTTGCTTTTAATGAAAGATTTGCTACTAATAATTTTTGAGCGCACAAAATAACTAGAATGAGCCCGTTATTTATAGGCGAGACGACACACATAACGTAGTATTTAACCGCGCTAGATATACACATAATGTAGTATTTAATCGCCGCTATGTTTTGCGTGTTAAATATCATGATGTGTACAAGACAACTTTATGTCAGCGGGTTAGCCTTTTCAGTTCGACAAGACAACACACATCACATAGTATTTAACCGCGCTAAATATACACATAACGTAGTTTTTAATCGCGCTATATTTTGCGTGTTAAATATCATGATGTGTACAAGACAACTTTATGTCAGCTGGTCAGCCTTTTCAGTTCGACAAGACAACACACATAACGTAATATTTAACCGCGCTAAATATACACATAATTTTATTAAATTATCATTTAAAAAACAAAAATGGAAAAGTTCAATTCATAATTAACAAACATAAATTTATTTCATAAATCTTGCAACATAAACAAAACAACTAATTATAACAACATAAACTCATGGATAGTTAGGCACACTAGAAGAACACCCACCACGAGCTTGATTAGTATTGCCACCCAAACCAGTTGAAGGACAGTTTTGACGATCGTGTCCTGTTTGTGAGCATATACCACATTTGCGCGCATAAACGGTATCACTAACATCAATTTGGTTCCGTTTACGCGTTCTCTTCTGCACCTGTATTCGACGCAAATAGGACTTGTTGCGCACCATTTTAAATGGTTCCGGCGGCCAATAATGCTCAGCACCCACTAGCTGCAACTGCCCACTATATGTGTTTAGGTACTTAGCAACACTATATTGTTGATTAACATAGTTGGTCTCTCCAAAACCATTACGTTGAAAACACTTGATGGCATATGAGAAAGGCATGTGGTAGATGAACTATTTCCCACAAGAGCATAATCTTGATGATTCATTTACAATATGTAAATTATTCCCCCGATTTTAATGGATAGCGGTGCGAACTTCAAAAACATTTCTTTCGTTATCATACTGCAAAAATGAATGCCAATGTGCTCGCCGTCTGTATTTCTCAAATCTCTTCATCGGCACTGACATAAATTCAACACCTCTTTCCATCAATGCCGTTGCATCTGCGCACCGTTCAACAAACTTCTCCTCCATCTGCTTGAACGACATCCGCACCATGGCTGTGACAGGCAATCCTCTTGCCGACTTCAATAACCCGTTGAAAGAATCTGACACGTTTGTAGTCAGAATTCCTTATCATCTGCCACCATCCGCATGCAAAGTCCACTTTTCAGGGTGATGTCGCATTAACCAATAATAGGTTGCCTCGTCTTCTTGCCTGATAGATTCCATGTGCTTCCAGAATACATGATGTTGGTGGTCTGTTGCTTCCATCCACATCAAATCATGTAGATCCTTGTTGGGATATGCCTTCTGAAAATTGGCCTTAAAGTGCCTCACTCAGTAACGGTGGTATGCATAAGGTTCTTGCCATGCAGGCAAGTTCTCCACAGAACTTAAGATACCACCATGTCGATCAAATATTAGACAAATACCGGAAAGCTGTTTGACAACGTGCCCTTTCAATTGGTTCAAAAACAACATCCATGTCTCTGTGCTTTCATTGGCACAAACAACAAAAGCTAGAGGAAATATTTGTCCATTAGCATCTACTGTCACGACTATCAATAGCTTGATATCGTACTTTCCATAGACATGAGTGTCGTCTATGGATATTACGGGCCGACAATGCGAAAAACCATCAATCGCTGGTTTAAACGCCCAGAACACGTAATTGAATATATATTCTGGTTTTTCCGGACACCGCTCAAGCTTCCATTCAACAACCGTCCCGGGGTTAAAATGTTGCAGTGCGGCCATGTACTTTGGCAGAGATGCAAATGACTTATCCCAGTTACCGTAGACAATTTCAAACGCTCGTTTGCGCCCGAGAAATGCCTTTCTTTTCGTAATAGTATGGCCATATTCCTGGTGGACTGATGTAATGCACTCTTTGATTTTATACCTTATGGACGCTTCGAGGTGCGGAATAAGTACAGAGAAATCAAGTCAATATACAAGTTGAAGTGATTCCCCTTGAATGTGTCCATTTCGCATGTGTGGGTGGGAATGTATTTACCCACTTTTCACAAACCTGTCTTCTTCTTGGTCGCACGCAACATCCTATGACATGGACAAAACCACTTGCAGCAAACAACCTTGTATACCAACGGACTTGACTCCCATACATGCATCTCACGACACTCTTTTACATTGTGCATTTTACAAGCCCTGCTTACGCGCGCTTTATTAGGAAAAAGCATGCCCTTTGCAAGCACCGTTGGTCTAGACTCATCACACATTGCTGTCCGAATTTCATAAAAATCCCTTGTGAGAGCATCCATATCCGGCATGCTTGGCAAGTTATTAATGTAAGGAATATCCCTTGAATGAAACGACACTTCGGACTCGTACACTCTTCGTCTAGGGGGGGTGGAGCATACTCGCTCTTCAAATCATGTCCTTCCTCCTCATCACCATCCTCACGAGGAAAGGGTGTCTCATCTCCGGATTCATCGGTATTGTTGTCGTAATCACTGTTCTCTTCCTCACTCTGTGCATCTGCCAGATCCCGATTTAATACGTCGTCTTCGGGCAATTGCGTGAGTACGGGTGGTTCAACTTGCTCGTTTTCACTGCACAACCAACAAAATAATAAGCTAATGAAATTAATAAATACTTTCCATATAGCTATATCACTTCACTTACAAGTCGTAATGTGATGAAATTCCATGATGGACATTTTCATTTAGGTGATGACTCCCGGATGGACCACTTGTAAAATTTATATCCGGCCAGTACCCCCTGTTAAATATATGACCGTTAATACAAATTCAATACAACAAAAATGTACATCGTAACACAAAGAAAAATTGAAGTTTATCTCTCATCTTGTGAATTATGAAAAGCAGGAGAGAAATTATATTCTTGCTGCTTATTCGCCGACGGTGATAAGATTAAATCAAGGAAAACTCTTTCATCCGGAACCTGTCCGGAAAAAACTACTCTAGAATAACAACCCGATGACTGGGGGTTATCTGTACTACGCGCAACCTCATTGTTGGGAACGTCTTCGACCTTGACGTACATCTCCAACATTGTGGTTACAAGAAATTCTCGGCATTCATCCGGAGCACTCAGAAAATCTCTCAAAGTTTCATCATCGTTGATGTTAAACTGTGAGAAAAAAGCAACCCCTTGTGGAGTGACGGAATACATATATCTTCCGGTTACTTTAAGTATCACTGAACGTTTCCTCACACTCATTTTTTTGCATAACAACGATATCAATTTATCATACTCCATTGTAAGTGGCAATTTAACATGACACTGTGCAGGTAAACTGTATCTCACAGAGTTATTCTCCATCACAACCTCACCCCTCCAATATAATAAAACTCTTATTCTACGCTCTTCAGACATAATGAAAAAATGTTGGAGAATTTAACAACAACAAACATTTGAACGAGACTTAAAATATTTTTTGAATGATTTTTCCTACAATCCTAACCTTTTTATATAGGAAATGGCTAGCCGTTGAATTTTTTTTGATGTATAGCGCCCAAATTTTGTGCGCTATACGCATTTGAATTATTGTTATGTCATTTATTATTGGTGGGGCCAAAAAAGCTGGTATAGCGCGCAAAAAAAAAATTCTATATGTATAGCGTACAAAAGGTCTGCGCTATACTAGGGCAGTTTTTTTGTAAGGGATATAACGCACTAATTCTGTGCGTTATACCTTAACGACAAAAGTTACCGTTAAGGTATAACGCACATAATTAGTGCGTTATGTACACTTTTATCACTTTTTTTACCACCTATTAAAATTCTTTTTGTCCAAAAGGATAATATTAAGGTTCCGATTCTCCAAAAGCCCTTACTTCAACTTTCAACAGCCCATACGCTATCTTACCAGAAGCTTCTGCGAAATTTGTAGATAAAAGTTGGTCCCACTAATCAGCGGGTCCCACTATGGAAGCATTTACGTACCAAAGAATAATATTTCAACCTCAAGGAATATGATTAGTCAGTCCGATATCTGTTGGTAAGCAGCAGCCAACATATAACATTAAGTTTAATTTATGAACAAATATTTCCTGATAAACATCGAAATGGGAATAATCCACTATGTCAATTCAGTTTAATGTACAAAAGCTTAAATTAATTGGCAATCTCTGATTGAAAATTTTTGACAAATTAACAGGGGAGAAGGATATATACAGATCTCTAGTAAAGGTTCAACCTTTACGAGTTAAAAGTTTTGTTGGGTCTAAGGCCTCATTTGTTTGCAGTTAATGAAGGTATGAATCTTAATCATCCAGATCTCAGATATTAAGTGTATTTATTTTTAAAGTTTGAATCTTCATTTTTCAGATCTTAATCATTAAGTGTATTTATTGTTTTGCACTTCACAATCACTTAATTCACAATCACTTAATGAGTCTGAATATGTATGTATGAGTAAGACATACAACAGAGACTTAATTTCATTCAGATGCTATCATTTATATTTATTATTAAACGCAGCCACCGCCAACCATTATCAACTACCACCATGTCACCCACCACCACCATACTCAACTACCACCATCATACTCAATAATAGCCGCCACAATTATCGACTACCACCACCCACCATCACCACCACTCCCACCGTCATCATTCTCAACCATAACCAACACTCATCCACCTCAACTACCACAACTAACCACCTCATCACCATCAACAATCAGCCGACACTGCCCATCATTATAAACTGCCACCACCTACCACCACCTTCCTCAATCACAACTATTACTACCACTCGCCATTATGAACTATCACCACCCACCACCACCGTACTCAATCATAATCTCCACCACTACCAATCACTACTAGCTACTACCCTGAACTACCACCATCAATCAAAACTACCACCAACCACCACCTCTAGTCGGCATTCACAAGTACTATTGTTAGTCATCACTACCAGCAACTATCATATTTTAAAAAACTATGTATTTGATAGATAGAATATTATATTAAAAAATATTTCATTTGAATTTTTATGTTTATCAATTTTTAAATGAAAATAAATTTTATACATTTAAATTTTAAAATCAAACAGTCTTAATCATTTAGTATTCAGATCTTAATACACATCTTAATATTTAAATGTGCATTCAAATTCAAATGTCTTAATCTTAATACACATTTTGATATCATATGTGTATTCAGATTTCAGACATCTTAATCTTAAAAAAAGCAAATGAGACCTAAGAGTCACTTAGAAAAGGGTAGACTTTTATAGAAAATTATTACGTATTTCACTTGAAATATTATTGAAATAAATAGTTTAGTATTATACAAGTATTTTAAATATTAAAATTTAATTCTACTCCTGCAGTCCATAATAAGTGACTTTTTAGCCTTTGGCTTACCCCTTAAAAAAATAAGAACACCTAGAGAAAAAAAGATATAGTCACTAAGTTATTCTTAATTCATTGTTACCTTGACAAATTGAAATATGTAAATAATGACAAATTTTAAAAAAATAAAATTAATTTCTTTTTGATTATGTAAAAGGACACTTATTTTGAATCCATATAAAAAGGTCAAAAAATTACTTATCATGAAACGAAGGGACTACTTATCATGTGGTCAAAGGAATATTTGCAAATATTGAAATGTTATCCATGGTTAAACGGGACATATAATTTATTATGATACGCACGTATATACCTGATTGGGTTCGAATTTCCTCTCCTTTTTCTGGTCCAACGAATTATCTCTCCACTTAATAAAACACTATTCACTAGGATAAAAAGTTAAAATTGAACTAGTTATCAATCTTAAAAAACCCTGCAAAATAATTAATGTCAATTTTACCTGGCATGTGCAATAAATGTTGAGCTTCCTTTAGTACCCCTATTTGTCCCTAAAGTCCCTTTCACTCTCTTTTTAGTTATTATTGTTGGTCTTATTTTGCCTTTTACCACAGTATTTGAGCTTTTCATTGGTATCTTATTTTTCCCTTTTTGATTAAAAAAAATAAAAATTTAGATAATGGACTCAACCTTCTGCCATTCTCCACTTAAATATCAAACCTTTTATCCGCAACAGGATTTTAACTTGCCATTCTCCACTTAAATATCAAACTCTTTATCCGCAACAGGATTAAACTTGTGACATGTATCTAACTCACACATTATGCGTTGCACTCTAACCCCAAGATTAAAGCCCCGAGGGCAACCTTAATTAGTTGTATTAGTATTTATGTTGCTATGGTTTGCCCTTCCTGTAATGGGTTCTTGTCTGAAGCTTTATAATTCCAAAGACGAACTTTGCAGACCTGCGAAAAGTTGCTAGAAGTAACTCAAACTAGTTCATTTCCATTATGAATGTGCTACTCAAATATTCATCTTGATAACTGACATTCGGAAATGGTTTAATCATCTTGTGCCTAGTACAACAATTAGCTTATTGAAAATCCATTAGCTGTTGAATATGCCTACAACTACCAAACATCGTTAGAAATTTACAATCATTGATCTGAATAGTAAGATTTGTGTGTTTCTCTGCAGGGCAACATTTTAAAGAATATGTTAAGAGGTCACCATATTCAATATTCAGAAATTACGGACATTCTTACATGTTTCAGATGAATACTCAACACAGGTTGCTAAATTAGCACAAAAGGCCCTTCAGTTTCCAGGGATTGCAATATTCCAACTCCCAAGTGAAAGAACTCATAGCTAAGGAAAAAATAAAAAATAAAAAATTACAAAATTTTAAAAACTGTCGTATTTGCCTCAGGTCCGAGATAACTAACATTTTGCAGGTGATATAACTTCAAAAAATAATCAAATTACAATAGCGACAATTTTGAAGAAAGAATAAAAGGGAAAAAGGCCTTTAATTTAACAACTATTCCAAACTCTTCCAAGGTTTTCCCTTGGATGTATAACCTAAAGAAGAAAAACGTTTGCTATAAACTCAACCAAGCAAAAGAACAAAACATATGATTTTTCAACAAACACATTCTTTCACGGTTGATGAAAAATACAACTCCAAAATATATTCCACTTGGAGCAAACACTTTGTTAGTAGACATTAATACATCAGGACAGGACTTTAGAGAGTGAAAATTCTACATTCTGGTATCAAATTTTCTGTTGTGCCCTTTCCTTTTAATCTTGGTAAGGGTCAAAATAGCCACCGGGGAATGTGAGTCAGGAAAAGCCAACTCGTGCACAAGTACCAGCAAAATTTACTGTATAAGAGTTGTAGCTTGAACTAGAAAATAATGAGGGAAAGCAAATTTTTTTATCAGCAACCATATATTATTAAGGATTGATAAGTGATAACTACAGCATCAAGCAAACAAGATGACTTATATAGAGGAAACAGAACCAACAACCAGAATCTGAGACGTGTATTTTGCAGTCATTTGTACTTTGAAGCTCCAGAAGGAAGGTGACGTGAGATAACAGTTCCCCATTTCATGTATAAATATCTGAGGTGGCTCTTCTCTGTCAAAGGCAATTGAATATTATATAAGGGAGAGTGACCAAGAACACACCCAACCCACTATAAGAAAATGATTAAAGAAGTTTGTCTTACATTTCATTAGCTTCTTGGTATGCATAACTGGATGCAACTGCTAAAAGCAATCCATCATGGCTATATGATAGAGAGACAACACTCTTGGGATACCTTGGCATCTAAAAAAAGACCGAACAAATAGACTGAGATCCATCAATTGGTTGAAACAAGCAAAAAGAGATGCAGCAAATCTCCAAAGGGAAATAAACGGAAGCAGTAGTTAAAGCAGAACGTGTATGTGTGACAGCAATGGGCATTCTACATTTTTCATTTTGATTGGGAAACTGAAATTTTTTACTTCGGCATGTAACTCATGCAATACAAGAGATTTGTTCACTGATCTCCACAAGCACAAGATTTCTTTCAAAACTATGACTTCAACCAACTGATATAAAAACTGCAATTATAACTATATTATCAATTTTTGCGGAACTTATGCAATATCTGATTGACAAATGAACAAGAGTACTTCAAATGTCCGTTTCCTTCCTTGAGCAATTACAACTATTTATCACTTTTCGGGAAACTTATGCAATATCTGACTGACAAATGAACAAAAGTACCTCAAACATCCATTTCCTTCCCCGAGCATCCCACAAGGCGGCATAGCCGTCATTGTCACCAGTGACAAATGAACCAATAATGCTGGGAAGGAAAAAGGTACTGTGAGTATAACTTCTATCAGTTAGCAATAAGAGAAGGCTGAAACTGGAAAACCACATACGATGGGTTAAACGCAATGTCATTAACTGTTACAAGATGACGCCTCCCATCTTTACTCTTAGGATGACATCTAAATGCGTATCTGCAAAAGCTGACAAATGAATTAAGAGATACATACAAAAGGAGAGTTTTTAGAATGAGACTTCATAGTAACCATATATTGAGAAATTGCAGTAGCTGAAACTTTTTCATTCTTCTATAAAATGTCAGAATTTGTCACTTCAAGAAAAGAAAAGTTATAGTTTCACCAACGTGCAACCCTACCCATACGCCAAAATGGATATGAGTGTAAAAGAAATAAGGAAATATGAAGGTTTAAACGAAAATATACATGGCCCCAGGAAGAATATTTCTACTGCTTTTTCTAGATTTTATAATTTGCCTTGCTTAGTTGTCAATCTTTCTTTTTATTTCAATCAGATTTGATTTTCAGCAACTGCTTCTTTTGTCATAAAGATAAGAAGCCAAATCATCTTTTGTTGGCCTACTATTGACTGATACAAGGACCTAAAAAAGGCCCTCTCAAACTTTTCCATTTCTACCAAGTTCTCTACTAGCCGTGGAATCATCCATTGATGCTTGCGTCAGGTTAGACTGCCTACATCACATCCTCTTGGGGTGCAGCCCTTCCCCAGACACTGCGTGAAGGCAGGATACTTTGTGCACCTAGCTGCCCTTTCTCTACTGAAGTTCTGAATCATCATCCTTCCCGTACCACCTCTCTTTTCTAGAAAGCTAAACTATTTTCCATGCTGGAACTTGGAAGACTAAAAATGGACCTTCAAACTTGAAAAAGGCTTTGAAATAATTATTTGCTCTTTGTAAGCAACAGCATCAACCTTTTGCTTGCATCTCCTACATAGTGAATTGCACTTTGGATGAGGTCATCTTAGGCTATGAGGAATTAATCAGTTGTCTTTACATGCTTAATGGAAATGCTAATTTCAAGAATTCGCCAGCCTTTGCAACTTCGGAAAGTGGATGCTACAACACGGAGATCGTGCACAGAGCAAGTCCCTTGCAGATTCAAGAGGTACCAGTTCATAAATACAGGCAAAAATGTTTCCGTGGCATCTGATGAAAATAAAGCTTTGGTAGTTTGTTGGAAATGCATTGACAGATTAAAATGGATTACAACAGCCTCTTCTAGCTAGTGCCTTGTCTAGTTGTGTTTGCTAGTTGAGAGATCTGATAGATCCTACATTCCATCCAAATGTTAACAGCGATTTAGAAAGTTGGGCCGGTGTTCTTACTTCTTACAAACATATAAGCAAAATAAGCAGAAGCGAATCTGTGATGACAGGTGAACGCCAAGCAGCTCTTTGCTCTTTTAGTTTTTTTTTTTACACCAATGCATTTGAAATTCAGGAAGACACTATCTTTCGAAAAATATCAGCTAATGCTGACCTGATATATGAACTCCACTGCTTATAGTTGAACCTAAAATGCGCCTAGCATGCTTTGATTAATCTGGCTGGAATCACCATACAGTAGTCTGATGTACTACAAACATTCATCTTTTCAAACAAAAAGAAAGTACTACAAGATTTTACTGACCCCTTGTCTGAGCTGGATCTGCAGATGTACTCCAGAAGAACTCGCCCATCAACTAATCCAACAATAAATCCTACACAAAGAGGAATCTGATAAATTAATCGAAAGAAAGGTAAGACAAATTATAAGCATGAGAAAGAAACATGTGATAGAGAAATATTTATGCCAGTTATCTAGCCAATATAAGATGGATAATAAAAAAAATTCAAAAACCGACATAATTACATCCTTCTTCAGTCAGTGTTACCAAGGGAAAAAACAAAAGAAAAGAAATAAGCATAGAAGTCTACTGGGACTTTTCATTCAAAGCACTAACGAGTGTGGGCTTTAATGGAGAAAGGCGCAATAGAAGGGAAAGATAAACATACATACTACACTGACGCGCTAGCTTTAGTTTCAAGGCTTAAGCGCGCCACAAGTCCTTGACAACACCATCTACAGTGAAATACACACATGCATAATAGACTTCTTCTAATAGAACCATTTGTTCAACTTTCAAGAAGATACCTAAACTTTTTGTATATTTTCTTTTTCTCTTTGCCTTTTTTTTTCAATGGGGTGAAGGGGTGTGATGGGGGCCTTGGAAGCACAACGTAGTTGATATTACAATTTTGATAAGAGTAACTTTAGGATTAAAAATTGGCCGTACACATTTTACTTTGACGCCTTTCGTGTGAACTGATTCCTTAAAACTTCGTAGGTCATATATATCAACTGAGGAGCCAACAGCAACCATCAAACTGAACTCAGATAGTGACATTGACCCCACTTCTGAAGCTAAGCTGTTCAAGCAGCCATGAGATTGGGTTGAACGAGCATCCCGTATCTTTCTATCCCAACCAGCAGAAATTATTTGACCTATAATTATTTTTTTAATAAGATAAGTAAATATTACTAAGGCAAGTACCAAGATGGTACTGCAAAATACAATATTACAACAGTACAGAGGTCACCATATAGCAATTAACCACACTCACCTCAATGAATCTAAAAAGTCTAAAACATCTTAGAAGTCTTCTACTGTCCTTTCCTTACACCAATGAAAAAGGAATTTAAAGAGAGAAAATTGAGTCGATAAAATTATACCTTCGGAGCAATAAAATTGTGAGCAAATCAGTGAAGTTTGGTCCTTTCCATTTGCCACATGATGCTGAACATATATCCAAATAAATCAAGTTTCCATCTAAGATACTGATTAATGGATCCTCAACTTTAGGAATATGCAAATAGAATTCTTGTGCTTAGTACGATAATTACCTTACGGAGAATCTATTAGCTTTGACAGAAATACCTAAACATTGTTAGGATCATTGCTTTTGCTTTGAATATTATGTGGTGTGTCTTTCTCCAAGGCAATATTTAATGAAAAGTTAAGAAGCCACCATATTGAAATTAGAGAGGTACCAATATCTTACATGTCGTAGGAGAATACTCAACACAGGTTGCTACATCATCACGAACTCCCACTGAGACTTTAACCCCTTAATCCAAATCATACCTAGGAAGAAGAACAACCCAAAAGGGACCATCATGTGTAGAGTGATAACAAATTCAAGGCATTCCCCAGAGAACGTGCCCAGAAACATGAGAAAAAACAGTTTCTAGCTCTAAGCTCAACACATAAGCTTCTTCTTTTTCTTTTTACTTTTCTTTTCTAACATGAAAGCTTTCTGTTTTTGTCCATTGCAATACGGAATAAAAGCACAGTGAATCCAAGATTTGAACTTTATGGGTCCGAGTTCAAAATTCTATCATAGACCACTTATTTTTCTTTTACTTTTTATGACAATGATGGTGTAAGGGCCAGCTTGTGTGCACCTGGACTATTACACAAGGTACCTACTACCTCCCACCAGCACAAGTACCAAGTACCTAAGCCTATCAAGCTTGCTTGATTCACTGGGTTTAAAATCTATTACTTGTACTTATTTTAATGGATTTTTCCAACAGATACACGGGTTATGAGCCAAAGCTATTGGATTCGGATGAACCCATAACTTGTGCTCTAAGTTGGCCCCTAAATGAAAGGGCTTACACGTGCACTATGCACCTACTGCAAGGTAGGGGGAGACTTGATCAGATTATCATAAAGCAGGAGTAAAAACCTGTAAATTGAACCATCAGACGCAGCACTAAGGCACACCCTCTCGTTCTCAAAGCAGGAATCGAGAGAGAAGCTTTCCCGGGAGCTTCCATTCGAAGCTTAGAGCTATCCACATCGTACAATCGAAGACCAAAAATCAATTTTTGTGTTACATGTAAATTAAGTAGAATTTACAGACAGTTAAAGGCCTAAACGGAGGGTATGGAATCTAGGATTATATAGCCGAATCCAACTAGTTTAAAATTGAGGCGAATTTGCTACTGTATCCGAATGAACTTGAATCATACATATAAACACAGAATACACGGAGGAACTGGGTTTTACACTTACAGAATCCCAAGAAGAAATTAGCAGATTGTTGGAATGTGGGCCGAATCGGATCCTCGAAATTGCTGGGACATTTGAACTGGGTTTTAATTTGTGTTCACTTTACAAAAAAAAATTATAAGTGTAACCACTTTTTGGCATGACTTTAGCATAGGGCTGCTTATCGGGCGGATTGGGCAGTTATTTACTCTTAACGGTTTGGCTTATCGGTTATCGGCTTTTAAATATATTAATCCATTAGCCACCCGATAAGATATCGGGTGAATTGGTATCGGTTTACCTCTTATCGGACGGTTATCGGGCGGTTTATCGGCCTAATTCTACCTA